>MU227624.1:641329-655383 GCA_018584345.1 Thuja plicata | reverse complement strand
TGGAGGAACAACTTACAGATAGCCAAAACACCATTGAAGACAAGATCAAAGAAAGCAAACAATTGGAAGATGAACTTTTGCAGGCAAACATGAAAGTCTTGGAATTGGAAAACATGAAGAAGAAGTTAGAAACTGAATTAACAGAAGCAAAGGATAAGATTGATAAACTCCACACAAATTCTGATTTGATTCAATCCCAGCTCAATGCGCAAAGAAGAAAGGGGAACACTACTGGTCTTGGATTCAGTACAACACAAGATGAAATCAAATCATCACAAAAGAAGAAAAAAATGCTTGAAGCATCTACAGAAGCTAAGAAATTTGAAAATACTACAAAGGTTATATCTGAACCACCTAAAAGGGAAATCAGACAAGTTAACAGAACTTGTTATGCATGCAATAAACATGGGCATTTGGAAAGAGATTGCAAAGAGGTGAGACCTTTTAATGGTTATTGTTTCTCTTGTAATAAATTTGGTCACAGGGCTATACATTGCAGAACTCAGTCACAGCAAAATCAAAGAAGAATGAATCAAAACAATCAGAGAAATCAACCTCAAAAGAAATTGCAGAACACTACATGTCAGATATGCAACTACAATGGACACACAGCAAAGCAATGCAACATGATGAAGAAAAACATCATACCTCCTATCATTTGTCACACATGTGGAAAGGCTGGACATATCACAAGGTTTTGCAGATCCAAAACTCAGAAACAAGAAGACCCCAAAAAGTCTCTATTTGAAGAGAAAGGAGAAGTCAATTTTGTCAAAGAAAATTAAGATTCAAGAAAAGTTTGGGTTGAAGTAAAGAAGGACAAAGATGTTGACAAAGTAGTTGATGCATCCACAGTGGACGCACCCTCTACTTCTGCCTGAATGGACCTTCTTTCTCTTAAGGGGAGCTATTCTAGCTCAGAACCCCTGCGTGGTTGGTGTACTCACTTCTGAGTATGCGCCTTTGGATTCATGGTTAAAAGAACAAATTATAGCTATATGCATTCACGCATTATCTGAAATACATCAGGATCAAAGTTTGGAAATCTCTATGTATGGTTACAAGTATTAAATGCGGCAGATCGTATAACAAAAAGTTCGTAGTCGATCATTTTCACAATTACATTCGACAGAACAAAAATTGAAGAGCATTGGAGCACTAAGACATCAAAGCACAAAGGCATAACAGTTTGGCAGTTGGAACGAATGGATAATCAGTTTGAAACAAAGCCCTAGCCATTGCGCCATTTCAAAATTTCATGGAAACCCTACTTAAACAATCACCAAGTAAGTAATGGTGAGCCCAGTTGTATTTGATGTAGCAGAAAGGAAGAGATTCGTATTTAAGAAGCATCCATTCAAGTCTATATTGGATGATGTAGAAGGATCTTTCTCTAAAAGCCCAATTGGTGTTGTTCACATGGAAGATATCTGTGTGTACATATACTGCAAGAAGGAATCACTAGGAGATGATAATATAGCTTCTCACATGGCATCAATGCTAAATAAGGACTTCACAATCAAAGATGAGTTCGCGCACCTACAAGATAACCCTATTATTGAGTATTTGAATGCGCATGAGTTTGAAGAACCAAAATGGGTAAAAATCCTGTTGAGCAGAATTCATGATGATCTATTTTGGATTGGTGATGTCCCTATCCATATCACCGCAGACCTAATCCATCAGATCACTGGACCAGTATTTCCCACTGGTAAAGATGTTAAGAAGAAGATTGAGAAAGTTTGTTTGTCAAAGAGTGACAGGCATGGTATGACAGTAGACCCCATCAAGGAGGATGACATTAAACTCATGACAATGATACTTGGTTACAAGTTCTAGCAAGCAAGCAGGTTGAATAGTGTATCTGCAACAATAGTCCTTGTAGCAATCAGAATAGTAAAGGATAACACCCAGTACAACCTTTGTGAGCTCTTGCGCGATCAGTTGATTGAGAATATCAGAATCATCAAACATGATAGAAGCAAAACATTCAGGCTTGGATCTCTAATCATCTATTTGTATCATCATATAATAGGAAAGGTTGCAGACCTCTATCTAGACAAAGGCAAACCTACAATGACACAAATATCTCTTAAGGCCACCTTAGAGAGTAGTGCAAGAGATAAAATGGACATGGATATAAAGATATTCAGGGTTAAAATGTAGAGCAGGGTCAGACTATCTGAGCAGATAGTTGACAAGTACAGGGATACAATTTTTTTTATGGTAGAAACAGATTGCACATGCATGGAGGTTGTTGAGCCTAGAACTATGTGGATTCATCCACTAGGATATGAAGTTGAAGACCATGTGCTAGAGGGATATGCGCAGGTCTTATTGTCAGCACCTACAGACCCCAAAGAACCTAGATGGGGAACATACAGAGAAAAGACTGATGAAGTGGATATTGAACTAAATTTTGCTGTTAATAAAAGGAAAGCGTCCAGAACCACATCTAACATATTGAAAGCTCATGGAGTCACTCAAGAAGAATTGAATAAGGAAAAAGAAGCCAAATTTGCTAAAGTTAAGATTGAGAAGACTAATGAATTTCAGAAGAAGAAACAGAAGAAAAATGAGGAGAGTACATATGCGCTTGCTACCACCATTGACTTGGATACTTCTCCACCTTCTGTTCCTAGAAAGAAACCCAGAGGGAGGAAGCAAGCTGCCATAGGTCATCCATCTTCAAGAACCACAAGGAGCACTACAAAGAATACACAAGCACCGTAGGTTTCAGACTAAGTTTGAACATATTGAAGAATAGGATTATAAATGAAGGTAGATTGGATACACTTTCAAAGGTCTATGAAAAATATAAAGAAGTTGATAAGACATAGATACATTACATGGTCATATCTCATATGCTCAAGTTTAAGAAATCAGTTCTTGAACTTAAGACAGTGATACCGGATAACTTATGGAATGTATTGGAAATTATGAAAATAAATGCTATTGAGGAAGACATGAAGATTAGAGAAGAAACTCTAGATACTCTTCTCCCTGTTTGTTCACATGATGAGAAGTCTATTTTGCTACATCTTGTAAAGCCTCATCTACGTAGTAAGACAAGGACTTTATAGATAATGAACAAGGAATATGAACAAGTTGGAAAGGAGACTGAAAAGGCATTTACACAAGTCTTTATGGACAGACACATGTATCCACCAACGGTGCCTACAGCAAAGGTCACCCATCTTCTCCTAAACAGAATACAACTGTAGTAATTCAGATTGCACCCATGATAGGTCCACAAGTCTCTGCGCCCATAGTGACAATAACTAATGAGAAAACTAAAGACACAGAGGACACTGTAGTGATTGATGATGTAGAGATTTCTATGACAACTTCAGATAATGATATGGTTAAAGTTGATGAAGCCTTTGTTAACACTAAGGACATGAACATTGATGATACATCTTTACAATAGGATGGAGTTCCTTTGATTGATCTAATAGGTTTGGATAAGGAGAAAGACACTCAAGTTGATGAGTCACCAATTAAAGAGGTACGTATCAAAAGTGAATGTGTAGACACAAGTCATCATACTATTTTGTCACCATCCACCTCATTTGTTGTCAAGGTTAACTCTTGATTCAGCAAGTTTTGACACATGGGGTGAAGAAGACCTCATTAAGATCAGCGTCCTTGCCATGGAAAGGGAAAAGGAGAAACATGTGATGAGGAATGCACGCTTTGTTGAATCAACAAACATTCTGAATGAGTTAGTTCTTGCTGATAAGAAAGTTGTAAATGTTCAAACTGTTGAACATGTGGATAGTGTACTAGCAAAATTCAAGTCACACTTCACCAGCTTAGTAGAGAAAGTTACTAAGATTGCAGAAGATGAGTATAAGAAGGAAAGATTGAATGAAGTGGTGAAGAACTTTACCTTGGATCTGAACTCTCTGAAGATTGGAAAATCTATACTGAAAGAGTTGGCAGAAAAACTGAAGAAAGTTATAGCAAACTGCATGGATAGAGTGAAGCTCACCTCCGAGCACACTAAAAAGATAGCTGAAGCAGAGGAAATGGTGGACAACATAAGAAAATCTGTTGAGAATTCCACATAGGACATGAACATATGCAATAATGTCTACCAAGGACAACTGGACAAAATTGAGAAGGAAAAGCTAGAAATTAGCAAAATAAGAGTTAGACAAACTCAGTTGAGAAATGCACTTGCACCTTCACTAGCAGTCCTAAATGAGAACATCAAATAGATAGATGAAACAATGTAGACTTATGATCAAGGTCCTTGCTTGGATCTAGTGAAAATGGAGAAGTTAACATATGCTTTATGCGCGCACCTCAAAATAGTTGATGCAATGAAAGCATTCTGGTAGAAAGAGATTCAGTCTCTTCAAGTTGTGTACCTGGATGTATATATGGAGTAAGTATGGAGACTTACAGTTTTTTGCACAACTTTGTCATTCATGTCAAAGGGGGAGTAGTACAGAATGTGTATATGCAGAGTAGTATATATGTATATATCATTAAGTTATGATATATAGTCATTCTTGAATGAAGTCATTTTGAATAACTTAGCCACATTCCTTTGTTGCCATAAATGATAAAGGGGGAGATTGTTGGCAAGTTGACTTCCTGAGGAAGCAAGACTTATTTTGTGTTGTCAATCATGGCAACAAAGTCATACTAAGTTTCTGTCAAAGATAACTTAGGAGATAAAATGACTAAGTACAGAATACAGAGCAGTCAGACAGATACAGTGATCAACACATCAGCGCACGTGCTAGAAAGCACACCAGAGCATGTGTGCTTAGATGTATACTCTATGGTGTATATACATGCTATATCCAAACACGCAAGGTATGGAACATCAGTATGAAAAAGATACAGACATATTAAGCACACTGCAATCTAGGAAACATTCCAAAATATAGAGCACAGAAGTTGACTACTGTTTTGATCAGTGTGTATTATTTTGTAATGCTAAGGCTATGCGCCTTTAGTTATAAGTTTGTTATGATGTAATTAATTTTTTTATAAACACGCTTGAGCTGACTTGTTTGGAAGCATTGTATATTTTGTTAAGAGGCCGGCTAAGTGTTATGTTTTGGGTCGCGCCTATTCGTTTGTAAAGATATAAGTATGTAATGTATTGTTATGCTACAGCGTGCAAGAGAAGTCAATTATTGTGCAAGAAGAAGTTACAGAGGGACAGTATAATGAAGTCAGAAGGTGATATAGCTCTTTGAAGAAGTAAGAGCATCCATGCATACATGTAACTGATCAGACAAGAGTGTCACTACAACAGTTGATTTTTGATATAGTGCATATCAACATTCAGAGGGTTGTAGCCTTCATCTTATTGGACAGTGAGTCCTTGGACAGTGATTCCACCACCCCTAACAGGGTTATTGTAAAAGACTCTTAATAGGGTCATACCCTTAACCAGGTCATTGTACTCAACTTGTAAAGACTGCTTCTAACAGGGCAAAGGAACTTTAACAGGCTCATTATACCTAGTACAATATTTTGTGGGTACTAATCCCCACCGGAGTTTTCCTCTAATCAAGGTTCTCCATAATCAAATCATGTGTTATGTGTTCTTTTGTTAAGATTCTTGAATGCACATTTGTTTTATGTTTAATTGGCTGAAATATAATAAGTAGACAAACACTGATTCAACCCCCCCCCCCNTTCCCCCCCCCCCCCCCCCCTCGCAGTGTTTCTAACACTCTATTCTATGAACAAGTTTACCAACAAGTTCAAATTTTTTAATGTACTTGAACATTTTCATACCCAAATACATTATCATAAAATGTATTTTTATTTGAAATATATATGTAGATAAGCATAAATATGAATAACTTATAAGAAATTGGAGATTTTGAACATGTACATTAGAGAACAATGGTTTAACTTTTACAATGCATAAGTCACCATACACAATCTGCATTATTCAAAGTACAATGTATTGTTACACATACTCTTTGTATTGTATTTAGCCCCAATAGTTTGTAATTTTGTATACTTAGGTGTATATTTCAAAGAATAAAAAACACTATTATTGTCATTATTTGGTAAATTGAATATACTTCTTGAAAGTAGAGATTACAAAAGATTAGGTGTTTTTTCTACCTTCTAAAGTACAAGTGAAAAAAGGATGTTTTAAATATTTTAATTTGCATAGTCAAACATGCTGTCATGAAATATGTTGCAATTTTCAATGCACATATACATAAATATAGTTATTAATATCTTATAAGAAATTACAATATTCAAAATATATTTTACTTGTTAATCTACACTAGTAGGACTCAATATTATCATTACATACTTCACATTACAAACATTTCCTTCTATAAGAAAGAGAACGATTCAATTTTTTTAATTTATAGATCATAATTTACCCAACCCCTAATTCGCAAAAAATCGGGTGTTCCTCCTTATACAGCTAGCCCAGAAGGCTTATCGTCAAAAAGTATCAGGAGCATGTTAACATCACATTAATAGCACACTAGAAATATAAAAAACAAGTCAGAGTATAATGACCAGTTCTAAAAAAAATAGCCAAACTAACATCTACTACCAGTCTTACGATAAGATTTAACATAATAAACAATAGTAATACTATCCCAAAATAGGGCCATTCTAACCAAAAGCATAAAGTTTATAATAGTCTTAAATAGTAACATAACTAGAAGCATAAAGATTATAACATTCTTAAATAGTAGCATAAAAACTATTAAACTTAAACATAAGGCCCCAATGACCAGTAGCAATATAAGACCAAAAACCAAACATGACACCATAAACAATGAGATTATTTAATTTTGCAGCTGGACTGGAGCAACACATTAGCCCAGTCATCCTTATAATTTTCTTCCTTGTCCACATCCAAGCCCAATATCTTAATCTCAAGAAGGAAGATGGTTGTGGCCAAAATATGCATTACTTGTAAAATAAATTTGGAAATGCTACCGATCTTCATATCTAGCTCCCTGACTTTGGTATGTCCCAGTGCCATCATATTCTTCCTTTGGCATCATATTCTTAGTCAAGTCAATGGGTCTTGACCTCAAACTATTAGAGATATGGGTGGATGAGTTTGCAGTCTCAGAGCCCTGAATCTCCATAACACCACCCTTTTTCACCTACTCATTTCGGTTCTATCTTCATTATCATCACTCTTCTAGACACCAATCTCATAAGAGTCAAAATAGTCTACCTCTTTGTATTTACCTTTTTTAGTAGAGAGAGTAGCAATCTTATATGAGTGGCAGGGGGTGCTCACTTCCTCCATGTATTCTTATTCAGAGCCCACCTCCTGAACAATAAATTTGGTTATTTTTGCCCCATCTTTTCCTTATTTCTTAGAAATCCCTTTTCTTTTTTGTCATCAGAATCATGCTTAACAGTTCCGTGGGTAGGGGTTTTTGGGCTTGCTTTATAGAAACCAATTTTTAGACTAGGGTTCCTTAGACATTTCTTTTTACAAGGGCCAAGTGTGTCAACGATGCTAGAAAAAGAGGGGTTTGACACTGAGGGGCTTCATAAACCTTAATTTTCCTTGGGGCCAGAGAGCAAGGTGGAAATGGTACAGAGGGAAGATAAGCCCTCGGTGAAGAATAATTAGCTTCTTGCCCTGATTCTTAGCATTTTCATCCCATTCCTTCATAAATTTCTCCAATGAATTCATAAAGAAGAAGGAAAAAAAAAAACACTTCTATTACAAAATTGATTTAGAATAGACATATGGTAGTAATAATAGACCTTGAATCTACCTTTGACTGTGAAATATTTCATGACCATCAAACATACCTAGTCTCATGGTTCTGACAGTTTGGTCCTTTTATATCCACCATGGGATTTCACTGGACTCTCATCTTCATGGAAGAATTGATTTATGCTTTCAGTATGAGAAACCCTCCTTAATTCCCATCATTTCCTACTCGTAGAGAGTTCAGTGGCCTTTGTAATCCACTTTTCTAGTTGCTAATTGTTATCTTTAGCACTATACATGTGTGTCTTCCTAAGTGTGCTAATTTATTGTACATACTTTGAGAGCTATTCTTTGACTTTATCTTCTCATTGTTATTGGATATCTTAGTTTTCTTAATTTGAAAGGCTTGTATTTGCTTGAATATCGTTGCCCAACAAGTGCCACCAAGAGGAGTGTTGGTTCAAATGGTGGTTTTGTTTTCATTTTGAGTTTAAATATAACATTTCCATTTTCACAATTACAAGAGTATTGTTTTCTTTTTATTTTTCATGATCTTTGTGCAAACCCTTTTTTTCATGTTGAGAACTAAGAAAAATTAGAAGTTTTTATAGTCATTTGGTAGGAAGAAGCTCATTCAAGGGTGAATTTTATCTTCTAGCTAGTATAAATTTCTAAATTTAGGCATGTTTGGTGAAATTATTTATTTCATGGGGATTTGATTTCCATGTGGTTAGTTCTAATTGGTGTAACTCACTGATTTATGTTCTATTAGTGTGAAAGAAACCTTATGTTATTTGCTAAGTTAACAAGTGTCATCTATTGTGAAAGACAATTATTACAATTTTAATGTTTACTTTTTCTTTTTCATTTCTGTTTTCCAACTCGAAGTGTAATTATTTCTACAATTTAACTAGCAAACATCAAATTAATTTGAAAGTTTTTGACACTCAGCTAGGCGTGGAAGTAATTTGCAAGCTCATAAAAGTTTTTTTTTTGTTTTTTTCCCCTAAACTCCAAGTGTATTATTTCTACAATCTAACCACAAAATGTCAAATTGAGTTGGCCTAGTGGTGGAGAACTTGTACTCTTGAAAGAGAGGTCACAAGTTCAAATCCCACTTGGGGGTAGGGTATGTACGCCTCATTTGTAGCACAGTTAGGTGTCTCCCACAAGGAGTATGGGGTAGTCCCATATTGCTGTCACCATATGTAGATTAAAAAACATATGACTGGTATCATGGACTATAAAAGAACCTATCGTATCCTAATTAATTTGTAAGTCTTTGACACTCAGCTAGGCGTGGAAGTAATTTGCAAGCTCATAAAAGTTTTTTTTTTTTTTTTTCCCCTAAACTCATTGTTTCTTAATTCATTTCTAGGCCACACAACTTCAATGAAAGAAGACATGGGCGGTGCTATTTGGTATTGCAGAGTGGATTGTCTATGTTTTGAAGCTTGTATTCTGCGAATTATTTGAAGAGCAAAACTCCACTCATATCGGTGCCAAAAATTCATTGTCATTTTTCATTTCATTTATTCGTGTGAGCTGTTTATTGGTGTATTTTATGCGTATGGTTTGACGTATTAGATGTTTCCGATTAGTGGTTTATGTATTGGGCTTGGGCTTCACAGATAGACATACCAGTCAAATCTTATGTTTTTATACAGAGTTTTTAATTCTGCTAGAATATGCTTTAATGCCTGATGTCGATGGCCTGTTCTCCTCGTTGCTTTCTTTGTTGTACATAGAATTAGAGGTAGTGAGTATATACTTGTATATGCTCTTCGATCGTGCCGTGGCCCATTAAAATCTTTTCCAATGCTTTCGGACTTCACCCAGACCATTACAATTATGCATTGTGCTCTCAGTCATTTTTTTTATATATTAAGGTATTATGCGTATTTTATGTGTATTTTATGCGCATTAGATGTTTTCGATCAATTGTTGGCTTGATCAATGCTTCATTATTCGGGACATAACGCCGGATCTGGACATTACGTGTGGAAATATTCAAGCTAAAAATTCTGATGTGTGGGCTTTTCCAAAGCTGAAAGTATAATATGTCTTTCGCAATAATCTGAGAGAATCAGGCTTAATCTGGGAGAAGTGCAATGGAGCCATTGGTTATCTTGACCTCACTCTGTGTGTGCGGATTCAGCTGTCTGGTAGCACTGGATGCAATCACTGCCTTTCACAAAAGAGCCAGCTGGGTGCCGACAAATGCCCTCATCCTCGGCGCTTTCCCCATACAGCTTCTCTCTTTCGTCAAAGCTTAACTATCACTCTTTCTCCCCAACTATCCGATCAGTCGTACGATTACGAGGAATTTGGAACATAGGTAATGACATGAGACCGTCGTGAACCGATTCTCATTGCCTGCGAGGTTAATATTTGTGTATTTTTGGGGTACTTTTTCCCTGGAATGGTCGGCCCACGTTAGGCAGATAATGTGGCAGCCATTGCAGTGTTAGTAATAGGATTTTACTTCCCAATTAAGACATTCGTCTCTCATAAGTCTAGAACTCAAGATTTTTCGTATGAATTAAGGGTTCATTTTGATGTACTTTTAAATATTGTACTTGTTTTTAGTTTTCTATGTTGCGCACATATAGCTGGCATTGCTGTTCGCCGCATTCTGAAAAGCAAAACTTGCGCACTTCTGTCAACGTTTGACTAAGCAATTCAGCCGAGCAATGAGAGTTCGTGGAACGATTATGAAGACGAGTTGTTCAAATCATGGATTGTTGCTCGCCTTTCACAGCCAGATTATGTAATGGCTAGATCAGTCTTGAGTTCAGCAGTGGGAGTGCCGGTCATATATATCATCATTATGGGTTCCCGATATGTCAATTCAAGCGTTTTCAGCGCTATTAATAGAATCTATAAGCCTGTGGTGCCGCTAGTTTTATCAGTGATTGTTTACAACCTAATGGAATGGGTTATCATCTGCTGGAGATGGTATTCGTCGCTTCTCATTCGCAAGAAATACTTTTACTTTGAAGAGTGGTTGACACGTGCCCTATCAGAAACAATTTACATGTACGATCTCCAAAATCAGAGGACCACATCAAACTTCTATCTTGGCATGCCCTTGAAGAGAATCGTAACACTTCTCAGATTGCATAAGCTATTGCATGTGCTCCGACTGCTTCAGATATTAGTTGTTCTAGTCAGCAAATTCACATGGGTTTTGTCAGACATTACGTTTGGCAAGATTTTGCGGCAGTGTCACAAGCATGCGAGGCATTGGCGCAGGAGAAATCAGCCTGTAATACCGAGGTACCGTTATAAGTCATATGCTTCAATTGTTGAACGGCTGTGCATGGCTGGGGAAGATCCTTCGGATCTGTGGAAAGCCAATGAGAGTGCTATTGACAGGATAGAACTTCTTCTCAAGGAAAGCCGCAATCATAGCAGCATCACCACTTCTTTATTCACCCCATTTGCTTTGGAATGGGTGGATCGAGGATTGGAGCTTGTAAATAAACTGCAAAAGGCGGCATTTCCTCAAGTTGTCACGTGTTTTCCCAATTTAGAAAACCATTGCTGGAAGATGACGATGGCGTCTTTCATTCTTTTCATGATGAAACTCCATAAGCAAGTCCAGTCAGATCGTCTCAACACAATTTTCAGTAGTTGCAGTCAAGTTTGGGATTTGCTCACGTTTCTCGAGGAGAGCGATGCTTGCTTCCAAGCTGACAATTTGCACACAAGAACTGATAAAGTGAGCATTGCTGCAGACAGAGAATTCTCCAGGCTCCGACAATTATATGCAAGGCTTCCAGCTATGTCAGATGATGATTCTGCTAGAGAAATAACTATCGAAATGGCACAGAACTTATCTAATGACGCCGAGGAACTGCTGAAAACAAATAATCTACTTGGAGAAATACAAGGAGGAGCCAGCGGGGATATACATAGCAAGGATTGGGTAAGAATAGGACCCAGCTACAACCTCTACAAACTATGCAAAGTGATGGAAACCGAGTTAGAGATAGAGAGGACGAAGGATTTGGAGGGACTGTCAGAGTTAGACATAGCGGAGGATTTGATGAAGTGGACAGAGAGCTCGTTGAGAAATGTAATCGTTGCGCGTCTGTGGATGGTACCTGATATGCTTGCGAAACTGTCGGAAATGCGCCCAAGGGCTCGAAGAAGACAAGATTTGGGAAGCGATTTATTTAGCAGGGAAGGTGCGAGGAATGATGGAATCGTGGGGACTACAATTAAAACGATGCTCCAACAAATGGGCACTCCACCTCTGCCCAGTAACCTAAGAAATATTTCTGAATTCAGTATTGTATGTTGATTTGTTGAAAAGAAAGGAAAATTTCAACTGTATAGCGCATAGCTTTTGGTTTCAACTGAATTTATTTTGTCATTTGTTTCAAATCGAACTCTATAGTCCATAATTAGAAATAAGAGAGTGAAGGCCTATATTAGTATGTACTGAATGATATTGACTAATATTAGTATGTGCTTAATGATATTTTTAACCTAACTATTGCTGGCTGTATGTTATAAATAGTCATTCATTTGGTTGAAAATTTTTTACCATCCCTTTTAAGCACCTCAAATGAATTTTTCAATTAGCAATTTTTAATTATGAAATATCTTAAATCTGAAATGTTCAGTTATAAATAGCCATTCTTTTGGTTAAAATAAATTAAAGATCAATTGTAAATTCCCTTATTTAAATGGTGGTTTCCTTTTTCAAATGGTGAGTGTAGACACAGTTTGGGATGGTGAGAGTTTTTGATTGCAGGGAAAAATAGGTTTTGAATGGGGGCCCGAAACCCCTTACAAGCTAGAATGAAAGTTTAAACATTGAAGCGCTCCAAAAAGAGACAGGACTGGAAACCAGTACACTAAAGTCAAAACTAACAACAAAAAACCTGGAAAAAAACCAAAAGCCAGAGACCAGCAAAAAAAAAAGACCACCAGAACCAGAAACCAGAGCCCTAGACAAACTCCTTGCAAGCCTCATCGGCTTCCTGCTTCGCTTCAGATATCTTCTTTATCGCTACATTGAACTCTGAGAGTTCCTGGATCTTATCATGAATTTTCTTCCTTCTTGCTGATCTAGTGCATTTTTTGGGGCCATCATCTTCCAGGTTCTCAGTGATATCCTTTGGGTTTTTACTAGGGGATCCAGTATCCAGCTCAGCCTTAATGGTCAGGAAACAATCCATCGCCGAACCCATAAATTTGTTGTAGTCTTGCATGTGTTTTTTCATGGTATTCTCCATGGTTTCCATTCTAGCTTGTAACTACTGCACATTTTTATCCTCATCATTAGTAACCTTATCTACCTATTTATCTTATAATATAAGTTTAAAGATTTATTTTTTAGTTTAGAAAATGTTAGGTTTTTTTTTTAATTATACAAATAATAGTAGTATGATGACATGTAACTGATTGAATGTTTGATAATGATAAGTTTAAGATGATGCAAGACATTAAATCAGTTAATGGTTTGTATTGTCATTGATGTCAAGTTGATATAATTTGTACGGTCATATACATAATTCCAAAGACTTCAGAGAATCAATGGAACAAAGATTATGCTTTCAGCAATGCATAAAAGTCAAGTATTCACTAAGTGACAGACAACACCGACGGAGTGCACATCATCAGTAAAGGCAGAGAAAAAGTCACAGTGATAACCGACAAGCAGAAGATAGTGTTTCCCGACGAAGAAAAATCACATGGTGCCCGACGAGAAAAATTCCATGATGCCCGACGGACGGAGATCCCGAAGCTAACTGGAGCTGCACCGATGGAACTGGTAGTTGTCACCGACGATGAACTGCAGAATTGACTGACAGAATAGAGAGTTCAGAAAATGACAAAATATCTAGCTGGCAGAGCTTAAGGATGGACTTAACTGGTTGTTTTATTTTTTTTATTTGACTATAGTTAAGTAATTGATTTAAAGAAGATTTATACAATTGGCAAGAAGATAACTACGAGATAAATCAGGAGTTAAAGTCATAAATCAGATTGGCTGGATTGTTTTTCACGCCAAGAATTAAGGAATATCATGTCTGTATAAGAGACAAGCATAATTCATATCCGTAATCATGAGTAATCACATATACAAAAGGGGAGTGAATAGAAAGAGGATGCTGAAGAGAAACTAATGAAGGATAACTTCATTCAGTCCTGATCAATCAAGCTGAAGGAGAGCTAAGGAATTCTACAGACACCGATGAACAGTGAAACATAGCATCACAGAGCAGAAAGTGTGGAGCACAAGGAATTGAATTGATACATTGATCAGAGAGGTATTGTACTTAAATAGATCTAAAAATCTGCAATTCAAAGTTGCATTAGAAATAGGTCATAATGTTTCAGTTTAACC
>MU227624.1:610653-641228 GCA_018584345.1 Thuja plicata | reverse complement strand
TTCATGAAAGTAGCATTGAAATTTCCTAAAGCCTATTGACAACCTAAGAAGAAGGTTGATTCAAGGATGGTAGCAAGATTTGCCTAAAGCCTATTGACAGTCTAAGAAGGAGGCTGATTCAAGGATGATAGAAAAATATATGCTAGATACTAAGTGACAACCTATATGTATAAAATCCTCTAACAAGGTCGCACTTAACACTATGTTTGTAACCTTTAATACGGTTGGCTCCTAACATGGCTTACTTTAGAAGAGTGAAAATTTGGGGTACCGGTCCCAATGGTTTTTTCCCTCAACAGGGTTTCCACGTTAAAATCCAAGTGTTATGTGTGTATGGTTTATTACTTTATTGTTTTACATTTCCCATATGCATTTCTAGATTGATTGGTATACTCTGCATATTTACTGAGTATCGGTAAATAAGATTTACTGCTTATCGGTAATCAAGGAGAATAAGGACATACAAGGTAAACTAATAGACAGTTTATTATTTCAAGTATTTCATGGCATGCATCTTGTAGGGACTTAATAATCTGAGGTGTATTTATTGGTGGATTAAAGGATAAAGGATAAAAGATTGAGGCCACTGATTCACCCCCCCTCTAAGTTATTACAAACAATTGGTATCAGATCCCGTGTGCTTAGAAAGAAGGTTTCAAGACCTAAGTAAAGATCACAAGATGAACAGACGAGATGTGACCAAGTTGAATAAAGACAAGTTTGCTTCTTGGCAAAGCAGGATAAGACTCCACTTATCAGGTATTGGTAATGATGTTTCTCAATACTTAGATACTAAATATGTGTTTCCTATAGGACCATTGATAGTAGATCAATTAAGAGTGAAGCATGAGCATAACTGCATGGTTATAGAGCTTTCTTCCTCACTCTATGATACAAAATTTGAAGATGTCAAAGATTGCACAACTGCAAAGAAAATGTGGGACAAACTGAAGCTTGTACATGGAGGTGATACAAATGTTCTGAGAGCCAAGGCAGAAATCCTTAGAGGAAAGTTTGATGTTCTCAGAATGAAAGAAGGAGAAAACATCACACAGTACAGCACAAGGATAAAATAAGTAGTCAATGCTATATGAGGCGTTGGAGGTACACTTGAAGAGGAAATAGTGGTAAGTAAAATCTTAAGAACCTTATTGCCTATATATGCTATTAGAGTCTCTGCTATTCAAGAAATGAGAGCAATTGCAAATAATACAGTTACTATTAATAGCTTAATTGGTAGACTAATTTCATTTAAGATGAACAACTTTGACAATAGTGTCTTACCAAGTTTAGAGCCTGCATTTAAGTCTTCTATGAAAACAAGCAAATCCAATCATAGAAAATCATCTAGAAGGGACAGTGAAAGTGAAAGTGAAAGTGAAAGTGAAGAAGAAGATCTAGATGAAATAGAAGCACTTATGGCTAGAAGAATACAAAGAGGCAAAGGTAAATTCAAAGGTAAGTTACCACTTGTATGCTTTAATTGTAAAGAAATTGGACACTTTGCTGCTAGATGTCCTAACAAAAGAAAAGATGATAGAAGTGATGACAGATATTTTGAGAAGAAATCTGACAGAGGTGATAACAAAGATTACAGAGGTTACCGAGGATCAGAAATAAAGGATACCTGAGACTATAAGGATAAAGGCAAGAAGGCTAGCTACCTAGCTACTTGCAAAGATGAAGATACTGACACCGAACCTGATGATGACATCGAGATGATATTTGTAGCTGTGAAGGATGATTCAGATGAAGATGAAAGGTATGAAGATGAAAGGTATGAATAAACTCTACTCATATCTAAGGTTAGTAAGAATGATATCTGGATTATAGATAGTGGATGCACTCACTATCTGACCGGTGAAAAAGAAAAGTTTAACACTTTTGAATATTATAATGGTGGTACAGTAAGAATGGGAAATGATACACCTTGTCCAGTTGAAGGTAAAGGAACAATAATGCTGAATAACCTGATTAAATGTGAAAATGTTTATTGGGTAAAAGGATTGAATTATAATATGTGGATTGTTTCTCAGCTGAATAATTCAGGTCACAAAGTAGCATTTAAGAACAAGAAGGCAAAGATCTTCAATGAATCAAGAAAACTGATTGGTACCGGTGAACAAACCAAAGGTAACTTATTCTATCTGAATGACTAGAAACGGAGACATATGGTTGTGGCACAAAAGATTGTGTCATGTGAATTTTGACAACATGATGAAAATAAGCAAAAGAAAAAGTGTAAGAGGCTTATGGACGATGACAAAGCCAGACAACATCATGTGCAAAAATTGTCAAAAAGGTAAAATGACAAAGTCTAGTTTCAAAAGTAAAACCCATATATCTGATGATATTCTAGAATTAGTCCATACTGATTTATGTGGACCTATGAGGAAAAAGAGTTATTATAGAGATAGATATTTTATTCTCTTTATTGATGATTACTCTAGAATGATGACAATCATGTTTCTAAAATAAAAATTTGAAGCATTCAAGATGTTTAAGTGGTATAAGGCAATTTTAGAAAAATAAAGTGGTAAAGATCTAAAATGTTTAAGATCAAATAGAGGAGGAGAATTTATATCAGATGAATTCACTAATTTCTGTAATGAGCATGGTATAAAAAGATAGGTTTCTGTACCAAGGACACCACAGCAAAATGGGATCGCTGAGAGAAGGAACAGATCAATAGTTGATTGTGCAAGAACATTGATGATAGAAAATAACATCACCCAAATCTTCTAGAGGGAAGCTATCAGAATTGCTGTTTATACACTTAACAAAGTACAATTGAAGAAGGACACAAAGAAGACACCTTATGAGCTATGGTATGGTAAAACACCCAATGTAAGTTGCTTCAAAATATTTGGTATTCAATGTTATGTCCTAAAGGATGATAGAAATGGAAAGCTTGATGCCAAAAGTGATGAAGGTATTTTTCTGAGGTATTCTACCAAGAGCAAAGCTTTTAAATGTCTAATCAAGGCTTCTAAAAAAATTGTTGAAAGTGCAGATGTGAATATTGATGAATTTGCAGAAAAGAATGAGCTAGAAAGAACAAACGAACTAGAAGACTACAACAAATTTGTATATTATGAAGAACCCATGACTCTACTTGAGAAATAGTGCTTAAATCCAGAACAACAGAATGTTGTAACCGACGGTCGGAATGTTGTTACCGACGGTCAGGATAATGATCAGAATAATGTGCAAGCTAATGAAGATCAAGCTGATACACAAAGAGTTGTACCTATACTTGCAAGATATGTAAGAAGGAACCATCTAGAGGACCAGATCATAGGAGATAAGAAAGCTTGTACAAGAACAAGAAGTAAGTCTTTAAACTCAAATTGCTTAATTTGTGAGTTTGAGCCAAAATCTGTCACTGCTGCACTAGATAATGAAGAATGGATAAGTGCTATGCATGATGAGATTGAACAGATTGAGAAGAACAAAACATGGTCACTTGTGCCAAGACTAGATGACAAGAATGTCATCAGTACAAAATGGATATTTAGGAGCAATCTAAACAAGAATGGAGAAGTCACAAGGAACAAAGTAAGACTAGTATGCAAGGGGTATGCACAAGAGGAAGGTATAGACTATGGAGAAACCTTTGCACCCATTTCTAGACTAGAAGGAGTAAGAATACTACTTGCTTATGCTACATATAAAGGATTCAAAGTATATCAAATGGATGTCAAATCAGCTTTCCTAAATGGAATACTTGAAGAAGATGTATACATTGAACAACCAAAAGGGTTTGTAGATCCAGAGAAGAGTAACATGCTATGTAGACTTCTCAAAGCCTTTTATGGATTAAAAAAAGCTCCCAGAGTCTGGTATGAATGACTTCATTCCTATCTAATAAGTATTGGATTCATAAGGACTAGTGAAAATAGTAATCTTTATTTGAAAAAAGATATTGATGCTAACACTTTGATTGCTAAAATATTTGTTGATGACATCATATTTGGAGGCAATTATATGCTATGAAAGTAATTTGCTAATGAGATGAACAAAGAGTTTGAGATGTTTATGTTTGGAGAGATCAAGTTCTTTCTTAGTCTACAGATCATTCAACAAAGTGAAGGTATTTTCATTACACAGTCCAAATACATCAAAGAGGTCCTGAAAATATTCAAGATGGAAGATTCCAAACCTGTTGGAACATAGATGGCTACTGGATACAAATTAACAAAGTAAGACAAGTCAACAAAGGTAAATCAGACTTTGTACAGATCAATGATAGGAAAACTCATGTATGTTGTACACACTAGACCAGATATTGCACATGCAGTAGCAATTGTTGCTAGATTTTTTGCTAACCCCAAGGAATCACATATGATTTTTGTGAAGAGAATATTAAGATATCTAAAGAATACTGAGGAATTTGGATTATGGTATAGAAGAAAAGGAAAATTTGAACTAAAAGTGTTTACCGACGCTAATTGGGCTGGAAATCTTGATGACCAGAAGAGCACAACCAGAGGAGCATTCTTTATGGGTGACAGGCTTGTCACATAGATTAGCAAGAAGCAAGGATGTATCTCTCAGTCTACTGTAGAAGCAGAATATGTTGCAACTGCTGCAAACTACTCAAATATTGCATGGATCAAACATTTCCAAGAATCCAGTCATGCATGCAAAGACTAAACACATTGCAACCAAGTATCATTATTTAAGAGAACAAGTTTAAGAAAAAGAGGTGATACTTGAGTATGTGCAATCAAAAGAACAATTGGCTGATATCTTCACCAAGCCACTACCCAAGGATACATTTGAGTACCTGAGAAAGAGACTAGGGGTCAAACCCTTGTCTACCAATTAGTAAAAGACTGAAGGCTGCATTAGCCTATATATTATCAGAATATCATTCATGTTGATGAAAGAAAAAAGATGAACTTCAAAGCTACATCTCTATACAGAAAGGTATATATCAGAACCAAGCACCAGAGCATATTGTTGTATTGCTGATGGATAAGGGAAATTCAAGGAATATATTATAGATAGAAGAAAATAATTGTTTGACATGAATGTCAAATATTTGTAAAATATTTGTTTGGAATTGTTGTCAAAGGGAGAGAATGTATCCATATTATCACATCACAAGAGAAATTATTGATTATCAGATTACTCCAAACATGGAGAGATCATATCCATAGGGAGAGAATTTGTATGAAGAAACTATATACAAAGGGAAAGTTGTTGACAAGAGATAGAGACATCAAAGAAGAAGAACAGTCAAAAGAGAGAAATTGACACAAGAAGAGAACACAACACATCAGTACAAGAAACACAGAAAGCTACAAGAATCAAATCTAAGCTAATACAGAGCCTACCGACAGTCAGACATTTTTATCGGTTATCAAAACAAAGTGTTTAGTAATTTCACAAATCTCAACAAATGTATTTCATATTGCATTAGAAATAGTATAGTATGATAATATAATATGTTTTCATCAATGCCAAAGGGAGAGATTGATGACATGTAACTGATTGAATGTTTGATAATGATAAGTTTAAGATAATGCAAGACATTAAATCAGTTAATGGTTTGTATTGTCATTGATGTCAACTTGATATCATCTATACAGTCATATACATAATGCCAAAGACTTCATAGAATCAATGGAACAAAGATTATGCTTTCAATAATGCATAAAATTCAAGTATTCACTAAGTGACAAACAACACTAACGGAGTGCACATCATCGGTAAAGGCAGAGAAAAATTCATGGTGATAACTGACGAGCAAAAGACAGTGTTGCCTGATGAAGCAAAATCATAGGATGCCCGATGAGAAAAATTTAATGATGCCCGACAGACGGAGATCCCGAAGCTAACTAGAGTTACACTGATGGAACTGGTAGTTGTCACCGATGATGAATTGTAGAATTGATCGATAGAACAAAAGTTCAAAAAATGACAAAATATCTAGCTGGCAGAGCTAAGGGTAGACTTAACTGGTTGTTTTATTTGTTTTATTTGACCATAGTTATGTAATTGATTTAAAGAATATTTATAAGGTTGGAAAGAAGATAACTATGAGATAAATCAGGAGTTAAAGCCATAAATCAGATTGGCTGGATTATTTTGCATGCCAAGAATCAAGAATCACAAAGCAAGAATCAAGAATTAAGGAATATCATTTCTATATAAGAGATAAGCATAATTCATTATTGTAATCATGAAAAATCACATACATGGAAGGGGAGTGAATAGAAAGAGGATGCTGAAGAGAAACTGATGAAGGATAACTTCATTCAGTCTTGATCAATCAAACTGAAGGAGAGCTAAGGAATTCTGTAGACACCGATGAGCAGTGAAGCATAGCATCATAAAGAAGAAAGTGTGGAGCACAATGAATTGAATTGATACATTGATCAGAGAGGTATTTTACTTAAATAGATCTAAAAATCTAGAATTCAAAATTGCATTAGAAACAGGTCATAATGTTTCAGTTTAAGCATTGAAGCATCAAGTCTCTTAACAGAGTAGGACTTAACAGTCTTCTATAATTGAGGTATATTCTAACAGATTTCCAAAAAGGTTGATTCATGAAAGTAGCATTGAAATTGCCTAAAGCCTATTGACAGCCTAAGAAGAAGGTTGATTCAAGAATGGTAGCAAGATTTTCCTAAAGCCTATTGACAGTCTAAGAAGGAGGCTAATTCACGAATGGTAGCAAAATAGATGCCAGATACTAAGTGACAACCTATATGTATAAAATCCTCTAACAAGGTCTCTCTTAACTGTGTGTTGGTAACCTTTAACAGGGTTGGCTCCTAACAGGGCTCACTTCAGAAGAGTGAAAATTTGGGGTACCGGTCCTAGTGGTTTTTTCCCTTAACAGGGTTTCCACGTTAAAATCCAAGTGCTATGTGTGTATGGTTTATTACTTTATTGTTTTACATTTCACATATGCATTTCTGGATTGATTGGTATACTCTGCATATTTACTGAGTATCAGTAAATAAGTTTTACTGCTTATCGGTAATCAAGGAGAATAAGGACAGACAAGGTAAACCGACAGACATTTTATTATTCAATTATTTCATGGCATGCATCTTGTAGGGACTTACTAATCTGAGGTGTATTTATTGGTGGATTAAAGAGTAAAGGATAAAAGATTGAGGCCACTCATTCACCCCCCTCTCAGTTATTACTAACATAGTAGTAGTAGGTGAAAATAGAGCTATTGATTGAAGAAAAATAATATTGTTAATAATAATTTAGAAAATATTTATATTGTTTTAAGATGTAAATAGTCATTCATTTGGTTGAAATTTTTTTATCATCCCTTTTAACCACCTCAAATGAATTTTCAATTAGCAATTTTTAATTATGAAATATCTTAAATCTGAAATATTCAACTAGAAATAGCCATTCCTTTGGTTAAAATAATTTAACGATCCCTTTTAACCACCTCAAATGGCTTGTAAATTAGCAATTTAATGTATGAAAGATCTCAAATCTAGAATATTCAAGTTGAGTTAAAAAAAATTTCAAGATCCCTTTTAACCACCTCAAATGGTTTGTAAATTAGCTATTTAAAGTCTGAAAGATCTCAAATCTTGACTATTCAATTTGAATAAAAACTAATTTAAAGATCCCTTTTAACTACCTCTAATGGCTTGTAAATTAGGAATTTAAAGAATGGAAGATCTCAAATAAGAAATATTCAAGTTGAGTAAATCCAAAAAAATGTAGTTTTTAGTGAGAGGGATTAAAGAAATACAATATTTATTTAAAGGATTTCAAATTTGCACTCATTCAACTGTAAATTCCCTTTTTTTAAACTGTGGTTTCCTTTTTCAAATGGTGATTTTAGACAAACAGTTTGGGACGGTGAAAGTTATCTACCTACTTATCTTTTAATATAAGTTTTAAGATTTATTTTTAGATTAGAAAATGTTAGTTTTTTTTTTTTAATTATACAAATAATAGTAGTAGTAGTAGTAGTAGTAGTAGGTGAAAATAAAGCTATTGATTGAAGAAAAATAGTATTTTTAATAATAATTTAGAAAATATTTATATTGTTTTCAGATGTAAACAGTCATTCATTTGGTAGAAAAAATTTTACAATCCCTTTTAAGCACCTCAATTCAATTTTCAATTAGCAATTTTTAATTATGAATTATCTTAAATCTTAAATATTTAGCTATAAATAGTCATTCGTTTGGTTAAAATAATTTAAAGATCCCTTTTAACCACCTCAAATGGCTTGTAAATTAGCAATTTAAAGTATCAAAGATCTCAAATCTGGAATATTCAAGTTGGCTTGTAAATTAGGAATTTAAAGTATGGAATATCTCAAATCTGGAATATTCAAGTTGAGTAATTCTAAAATATGTAGTTTTTAGTGAGAGGGTTTAAAGAAATACAATATTTATTTAAAGGATTTCAAATTTGCACTCATTCAACTGTAAATTCCCTTTTGAAATGGTGGTTTCCTTTTTCAAATGGTGATTGTAGACAAACAATTTGGGACGGTGAAAGTTATCTACCTATTTATCTTTTAATATAATTTTTAAGATTTATTTTTTAATTTAGAAACTATTAGGTTTTTTTTTTTTTTAATTATACAAGTAGTAGTAGTAGTAGTAAGTGAAAATAGAGCTATTCATTGAAGAAAAATAATATTTTTAATAATAATTTAGAACATATTTATATTGTTTTAAGATGTAAATAGTCATTCATTTGGTTGAAAATTTTTTACCATCCCTTTTAAGCACCTAAAATGAATTTTTAATTAGCAATTTTTAATTATGAAATATCTTAAATCTTAAATATTCAGCTATAAATAGCCATTCATTTGGTCAAAATAATTTAAAGATCCCTTTTAACCACCTCAAATAGCTTGTGAATTAGCAATTTAAAGTATGAAAGATCTCAAATCTGGAATATTCAAGTTGAGTAAAAAAAATTTGAAGATCCCTTTTAACCACCTCAAATGGTTTGTAAATTACCTATTTAAAGTATGAAAGATATCAAATCTTGAATATTCAATTTGAATAAAAACTAATTTAAAGATCCCTTTTAACTACCTCTAATGGCTTGTAAATTAGGAATTTAAAGAATGGAAGATCTCAAAACTGAAATATTCAAGGTGAGTAAATCCAAAAAAATATAATTTTTAGTGAAAGGGATTAAAGAAATACAATAATTATTTAAAGGATTTCAAATTTGCACTCATTCAACTGTAATTCCATTTTTTAAATGGTGGTTTCCTTTTTCAAATGGTGGTTGTAGACAAAGAGTTTGGGACGGTGAAAGTTATCTACCTATTTATCTTTTAATATAATTTTTTTTTTTAAAATTTAGTTTAGAAAATGTTAGGTTTTTTTTTTTTAATTATACAAATAATAGTAGTAGAAGTAGGTGAAAATAGAGCTATTGATTGAAGGAAAATAATATTGTTAATAATAATTTAGAAAATATTTATATTGTTTTAAGATGTAAATAGTCATTCATTTAGTTGAAAATATGTTACCATCCTTTTAATCCCCTCAAATGAATTTTCAATTAGCAATTTTTAATTATGAAATATCTTATATCTGAGATGTTCAGCTATAAATAGCCATTCGTTTGATTAAAATAATTTAAAGATCCCTTTTAACCACCTCAAATGGCTTGTAAATTAGCAATTTAAACTATGAAAGATCTCAAATATGGAATATTCAAGGTGAGTAAAAAATAATTTGAAGATCACTTTTAACCACCTCAAATGGTTTGTAAATTACCTATTTAAAGTATGAAAGATCTCAAATCTTGACTATTCAATTTGAATAAAAACTAATTTAAAGATCCCTTTTAACTACCTCTAATGGCTTGTAAATTAGGAATTTAAAGAATGGAAGATCTCAAATAAGAAATATTCAAGTTGAGTAAATCCAAAAAAATGTAGTTTTTAGTGAGAGGGTTTAAAGAAATACAATATTTATTTAAAGGATTTCAAATTTGCACTCATTCAACTGTAAATTCCCTTTTTTTAAACTGTGGTTTCCTTTTTCAAATGGTGATTTCTGACAAACTGTTTGGGACGGTGAAAGTTATCTACCTATTTATCTTTTAATATAATTTTTAAGATTTATTTTTTAATTTAGAAAATGTTAGGGTTTTTTTTATTATTATTATACAAATAGTAGTAGTAGTAGTAGTTGAAAATAGAGCTATTGATTCAACAAAAATAATATTGTTAATAATAATTTAGAAAATATTTATATTGTTTTAAGATGTAAATAGTCATTCATTTCGTTGAAACTTTTTTACCATCCCTTTTAAGCACCTCAAATGAATTTTCAATTAGCAATTTTTAATTATGAAATATCTTAAATCTGACTCTTTTAACCACCTCAGATGGCTTGTAAATTAGCAATTTAAAGTATGAAAGATCTCAAATCTGGAATATTCAAGTTGAGTAAAAAATAATTTGAAGATCCCTTTTAATCACCTCAAATGGTTTGTAAATTAGCGATTTAAAGTATGAAAGATCTCAAATCTCAAATATTCAATTTGAATAAAAACTAATTTAAAGATCCCTCTTAACTACCTGTAATGGCTTGTAAATTAGGAATTTAAAGTATGAAAGATCTCAAATCTAGAATATTCAAGTTGAGAGGGATTAAAGAAATACAATATTAATTTAAAGGATTTCAAATTTGCACTCATTCAACTGTAAATTCCCTTTTTTAAATGGTGGATTCCTTTTTCAAATGGTGATTGAAGAAAAAGAAAATGTTAATAATAATTTAGAAAATATTTATATTGTTTTAAGATTTAAATAGTCATTCATTTGGTTGAAAACTTTTTACCATCCCTTTTAAGCACCTCAATTGAATTTTCAATTAGCAATTTTTAATTATGAAATATCTTAAATCTGAAATATTCAGCTATAAATAGTCATCGTTTGGTTAAAATAATTTAAAGATCCCTTTTAACCACCTCAAATGGCTTGTAAATTAGCAATTTAAAGTATGAAAGATCTCAAATCTTGAATATTCAAGTCGAGTAAAAAATAATTTGAAGATCTCTTTTAACCAGCTCAAATGGTTTGTAAATTACCTATTTAAAGTATGAAAGATATCAAATCTTGAATATTCAATTTGAATAAAAACTAATTTAAAGATCCTTTTAACTACTTCTAATGGCTTGTAAATTAGGAATTTAAAGTATGGAAGATTTAAAATCTAGAATATTCAAGTTGAGAGTTTTTAGTGAGAGGGATTAAAGAAATACAATATTTATTTAAAGGATTTGAAATTTGCACTCATTCAACTATAAATTCCCTTTTTTAAATGGTGGTCTTCTTTTTCAAATGGTGATTGTAGAGGACGGTGAAAGTTATCTAGCTATTTATATTTTAATATAAGTTTTAAGATTTATTTTTTAGTTTAGAAAATTTTAGGTTTTTTTTAATTATACAAGTAGTAGTAGTAGTAGTAGTAGGTGAAAATGGAGCTATTGATTGAAGAAAAATAATATTGTTAATAATAATTTAGAAAATATTTATATTGCTATCAATTAAATCCCTCTTTAAATAAATTTTAATTTATTTATTCCCTCCACATTCTAATATTCTACTAAGCTATGATTAATCTAAATTTATAATTTGCATTAATCCTAAACCCAACTAAAAATTCTAGATTCCACCCTAAGCCTACTCCTCTAATTAATCTTATATTAATTAGACTAATTTTATAATTCCTACAAAAATAAAGCTCTTAATGGTTCTCAGACATGTGTGAGCACCCCTCCTATGGGAGTTGTCCATTCCCTTTGCCTAAACTAACCCAAGACATTTCTCTTACATCTTGTCTCCCCTTTCCTCTTTGGAAGATGATCAATGTGTGACTCACTTTGGGTCTCCCACCCTCTTACACTTGTCATTGAACCATCATTTTCAATAGTTTCTCATACATGTGTGAGCAACTCTTCCTATTTCATGGCCAACTATTTATCCCATATGGAATCTATGTGGATGCCACATGAGATCCACCTTAGCCAAGGCCTCGAAAAATCTATAAATATGAGGCCTCACTCCTTACAAATCATCTCTCATTTTATGCATTGTTATCATGTTAGTATTGCTCTAGAATTTCATAGTTAATTTTCATGTTTTCCATGCTTAGATCATTATTGAATCTAGAAATAATCACATATTAGATAAATGGAAATGAATTTGAGTTTAATTTTAACTTGCATATCATTCTAGTTTAATTTTTGCATTTTCATCTTCATCATTTGGTCAAGGCTTGAAGAAAGTTTCTCATACTTATTTTTGAGCTCTTCATCACATCCATTAGTTTGCATTGTATATTTCAATCTATAGAAAGAAGGAAATCAAGTGGGACTTATATCTTGTGTTGGGAGACCACACCCACCTTCCTCTCTAAGAGAAAATCAACAAGGCCTTGGTGCCCTTGTTTGGCTCATCGGAGGTTATGGTGGAAGGCTTTTGTTTGGATGTATACTTTTGGATATGTTAATATTGTTTATATGCTTGTTATCTCTAATATTTGCATGTCTAAGCATTCTCCCAATAGGTAGGCTTCCAACATACACATTTTGGCACACTCGGTGGGACCCACGTCCCAAAAAATCATAATTGTTTTGAAATGTTTTTTTCCATTTTCTGGACCCAGACACGTATTGTCATCTATGATTTACACATAGTCATTAACTTTTCATGCATAAATAATCAGTAGGAACGACCTCATAGAAATGTGTGTGTGGTTGAGGATAATGTTGAATTCAATCTATAAATTCTTCTTGATCAATATGGAGGCCAAATTCAACCCCTACGACAATAGTTAATGTCCTAAACTCCAAGGTACTCGTTGCTCATCCCACGTCTTCACCACAGTCACAGTAGTCTTCAAATACACATACATAAATAACACATCTGAATCTATAAATTGGTAACATGGATGCTATGCAAGTCCCAGAATTTGATAAAAACTCATTACATGGAATTCAGTTCCCAAATGAAGGAATTTCCATGCAAAGTCATCAATCCATGGCAATTGAAGGGGAGCAATTGTAGGAACAAATGAGTATATAGAGGAATATTGTTTGTATCAATGAAAATATTGGGGGTTCAAATTCAAAATTAGACACTCTTGTAATAAACCTAGTCATGTTATTGAGTTAAGATGGTCCACAAGGCAGAGAAGAATTCCAACTAAATTATCAGATTATGAATTGTTGTTCTCGAAGAGACAAAGCTAGATATTTTTCTCTCTAATCAAACAGAGCCAAAAAAAAATTTAAAGATGCCTCCAAATCAATTAACTGTAAAAAATGGATGGTAGCAATGTAGGAGGAAATGGATTCTCTGATGGAAAATTACACTTGAGATTTGGTTCCCGTACCGCCAAATGGGAGAGCTTTAAAAAATAGATGGATATTTTGATTGAAAGAAGAATACATAGGTAAGAGAATATACAAATCTAGACTAGATGGGAAAGGATTTGATCAATAAAATTGAATTGACTTTAATGAAATTTTCTAACTAGTGGTCAAAATGATTACCATTCATGCAATTTTTGGATTGGTTGCAGTTTATAACCTTGAACTTGAAAAACTCGATATCAATATGATATTTCTTTATGGTGACATAAGTGAAGAATTCTACATGGTGTAGCTCGAAGGTTTTGTGAAATAGGAACAAGAGCATTTATATTTCATATTAAAGAGAAGTTAATATGGGCTCAAGCAAGCCCCAAGATAATGGTACATTAAGTTTGATAGCTTAATGACTAAGCATCAATTTATATAATGTGAATCTAATCCATGTGTTTACTATAGAAAGTTACCCAATGGTGTGTGTGTTCGACTCTTTCTCTATGTTGATGACACACTGGTAATGGACACTAGTATGAGGATTATTTGTGAGAAAAAGCATCATTTAACACAATGGTTTGTAATGAAGGACTTATGGGCAGTGAGACAGATACTTGGTATGACCATTATCTGAGATAGACACAAGAAGGAAATCAAGTTGTCACAAGAAAACTATAATCTCAAAGTTTTGGATAGGTTTGGCATGGTGGATGTCAAAGTGGTTAGCACTCTATTAGCTGATCATTTCCATTTATCTTCTACCAGTAATGAATCTTCTTACAATCTGTAATTCATAGAAGTACCATACTTTTGATAAACTTATTCATTTCATCAAACACAACTATAGCATATCTTTGTAGAACTTTATATCACATAAACCTTTCCAAGTTTTATTGGATTTCTAACCTTCCACGCTTGAGGAGGCGCGAGGAGGTGTGCGCACGTACCCACACACACACACACACACACACACACACACACACACACACACACACAGAGAGAGAGAGAGAGAGAGAGAGAGAGAGGAACTACACAAAATGGNCACACACACACACACACACACACACACACACACACACACACACACACACAGAGAGAGAGAGAGAGAGAGAGAGAGAGAGGAACTACACAAAATGGGCATACCATATATGGTGTGCTTAAAGTTAATCTATTGAAGGAGAGGATAGAGGAAGACTGAAAAATGCATCCAATGTCATGGGTTGAAATGCCCTCATAGGTTTGCATGTGAAGGAAGATGTGATTAATATTATATTTAACTGCTTCATGATGTTACTAAAAAGGATTTGTCATCTTGAGGAATGCATGTGAACTGTTTGACATAAGGATTTCAAGATGTACAACATTTTAACGAATATGTGAAGGTTAGAAATATTGAGCATCCAAAATGTTGGAACCAAACATACCCATGCCAAATTGGGAGTATTTAAATAGGTTATTGACATCCCTAAAAGAAAAAAGGTAGGTGATTGGTATTGGATTTTAGAGTTGAAAGTTAGTAGAAGTGCAGACCGAAATGTGAAGTCATGGGCAACGCATCTGAAGTGTTCATCGAATGCCTCAATGATTTTTCATCAACAGGAAAGAATTGTCATATGATGGATGATAATGATTTTGAGTTTGAAGAAAATAAATTTAGCATGAGAGTTTATAAAATTTAAACTAAATTCAATTGAGAAGAGAAAAGCCGACTCAAAAGAAAAATTTTCCAACACCCTCCCACCCGCGCACAGTCTGAAGTTCTAGAATACAGATTGAGGAATTGTCAAAATGTATTGATAAGTATGATTTTTGTCAACTGTTATCACTAGAGACATGGCATTTGGAATTTGGAATTCGGCATGAATGCGGAATGTGGAATTATAGATAGTGTTTCTGGATTATCTGATAGAACACCCTGAACATAACATTGTGATGCCATTTAATGTCTAGGTTTATATCAATTAGGGTAGAAGTTTAGGGTTCATTCAATGGAATAAAAACAATAGCCTTTGAAAAATTGAATATCTCCATATAATGTTTCTTTTTTAACCTCCCTATTTTTGCAAATTATAAACAAAATATTGCATTCGAATGTAAAAATACTTACCTGATTGGGAATATTAGTTTCCCACCATTTGATGATATCACAGACTAGTTGGTTGCTTCCAGTCCAAAATATCAGGAGCCCTAGATCTCTATATTGTTTGCATACCCCACCAAGGGACTGGATCTCGCTAGAACAATGACAAGGACTTATATAAATAGATAACAACTACACCTACGAGCTTCCAAAATTGTGTGCAGGTACTGTTTATGACTCTATCTATAAAAGAATATTGGGCACCTTTTGGAAAGATTTCTCTCACTTATATTCTGTTGATTTGTAATTTTCTCTACCCTTGTTTTTTAATAAGTAATGCCCGTGTTCATCATAATTTTGACGTCCTTGTTTGTCGTCAGATTTATGACAAATACGGGCAATGTTTAAAAAAAATCAATTTTCCTTTTGTAAAATCCGACAGAGCAAAAGAAATACCATAGTTGCGTAGCATAGAATTTCTCATTCTCTTTCTATATATTTATATCTTTCAACTATAACTATCCATCTCTCCTTCTCCTCATATCTCTCCATCTCCATCTCCATTTTTGTCTCTATGCGTCTCTCTTAATCCCACTCTCAGAGTCTTCCCTCTACTATCTTTATCACTCTTATTTTCTCTTTTCTTCCCCATTACAAACATAACATGAACTTGTTGGTAATGGAACCTAGTTGTATTTTTTATTCAAATATTTTGTTTCAGTCATGGTTGGATTCCTATAAGTGGATGCATAGTTGATACAAAACTATCACTTTCTCATTGACATATTTATCACACAAACAAAATCATTTGCTAAATGGCCTGGCAATTGACCTCATGATTTAGACAAATACATGCAAGAAAAGTTGTGGGGACTCTTTAGACCTAATAAAAAAAATTGAGTAAATTCAAAGGAAATGCTAGCCATGTGAGCTACAAATATAAAACACAACTCAATTTCCTATGTTTTCTCTCATCTGAACAACTATAATAATAATAATAATAATAATAATAATAATAATAATAATAATAATAATAATAATAATAAAATAATAATAATAATAAAGAATAAATTAAAAAAAATAGTAATCCAGGTATTGTAATCCGCCTTGACTATTCAAACCAATGAAACATTATGAATTGTTCGCACTGACAAACATGTCATTGTGAATGGTCCCCCCTCTCACAACACTCAAGATGTTGTAGTGATGATGGATTCTATGAATTACAGATTGGCCCTGGAGCAATACCTTCCTTATGCATATGACGACTCCATGACTCTACTCCAATGGATTTTCTCTCCTTCTGACCCATACGCTGATCTAAGAAATGTGTGTGTGATTGGAGAGAGCTCAGGAGGGAATATATCTCAACAAATTCTCATGCGAGCCCAGGTTTGTGATTTCTATAACAATATCATAGTAGTCATACTCCAACTTTTCTATCTTATATGAACTTATTTCAAAGGAACTTCATCTTAGGAATTTTTCAAAGTTGTGTGTTGTGGCACTTTTTTCCACCCAAGGCTTTTTCCTAGAAGCCAAGTGCTGGGTTTTTTATAATAAAATAATCTATCCTGTGGGTTTTGAGGTATTCCTATTTTAAAGAAACCTGGTTTAGCAATATGCAAACAATGTCAAAATCAGACAAATGAGGAAGACTAGTTTCAAAAGCAAGAATCATGTTTCTTAGAGGAAAATCATAAGCTTTTCAAAAATTCAAGTGGTATCTTGCAAGAGTAGAAAAGGAAACATGAAAGAAACTAAAATGCCTAAGATCTGACAGAGGAGGAGAATTCATTTATAATGAGTTCAATGAATTCTATAATGAGAGAGGAATCAAATGACAAGTATCTTCCCTTGGTACACCACAAAAAATGGAATAACAAAGAGAAAAAATAGATCCATCATGGACTATGCCAGAACTCTAATGATTGAAAAGAATGTTGCCGCCAAATACTGGAAGGAGGCCATCAGCACTAGAGTGTTCACACTAAACTGAGTTCAACTGAAGAAAGGTTGTAACAGGAAACCTTTTGAATTATGGTATGGCTATAAACCTAATGTTCATTATTTCAAAGTATTTGGAAGTAGATGCTACATCTTGAAGGAAGCAATAAATAGAAAACTAGATGCAAAAAGTGATGAAGCAATATTCCTAGGTTACTCATGTAAAAGGAAAGAATACAAATGTCTGAATCTTAAGTTACTCATAAAGTCATAGAAAGTGTACATGTCAACATTGACGAGTTTCCAAAAAAATGTGAAGAGAAGAGAAGTAAAGATCTTGGAGACTATAGGAACTTTATGTATTATGAACCTGATACAATACACATGACTCAAGCGATGGTGATGGGACAATAGAACTGTCGACCACTAAATATACTAGCACAAACTCTGTAACCCAAGTTGCAAAGTATGAAACTCGAGCTGTTAGTAGAAGAAACTGAATCATAGGCAGAGGGAATTGAGTCACAAGAAAAGTGAACTGAGTCACAAATGGAAGAACCCAAGTCAAAGATAGATAAATCCAAGTCACAGACAGTGAAACCCATGCATCAGACAAAGGAACATGAAAGAATGTTTGAGAATGACAGACCTAGTGGATCAAGTCTAGAATCTAGAATAAAAGATCTAGTACTTTCAAGATATGTTAAAAGGCATCATGCACCTGAGTAGATAATTGGATATTAGACAGAAGGTGTAATGACAAGGCAGAAAATCAAAGGTACATTCTTACTAAGTTAATTTGAACCTAGAATGGTTAAAGATGCATTGAATGATGAAAGTTTGTGGAGCAGAGCCCCAAAATATATCAAAAATGACTCTCTAGGGATCCAGAATACCTCTACTCCCACACAATCTATGGCTCTACTAAAGAGTTCCCAAAACCCACATTCACAAGACTAGGTCTTCCACTAGCCTTCATTAGTGCCCAAAAAGGCAAAAATAGGACACAACTGGAACCAAGTAATCCAGGGATGGAACAAGGGTTCTATCAATATTAGATCATAATTTTAAATGAAATGAAATACCAATCTCATATTGAGATGTCTCTGAGATTCAATTTACACACCTAAGTGACTATAGGGCTACAAGGAGAAAATATGGATTCCTAAGGGAAAATAACTTGGAAATCCTCCACAGAAAGTCTTAACCAACCAAAAAGTCTTCAATCCATCCACCAAAAACACCCTCCAAGCTAGGGCTCTTGATCAATCCTCTAACTCCTATTGTTCTCAATTCTCGCCTAGGCCTAATAAGGCTAATAGGTCACTTTTATAAAGAAAATACTTGTATCTCGATTCAATTTGTCATCAAAAAAAATTGGAATTCTTGAGGGATCTTACAAAACTCCTAAATCCAAGGATTTAGACTTCCATTCGACCCCTGGCCCGAGTTGTGCCTCAAAAGCTCAATTTTGGACAGTCACATATGAATGTCTGTCCAGAAGATTCAATCCTTTCTCCCTCCATCATCTACATCATGATATAAGACCTCCAAAGTATTAAAATACATCCTCCCCCATTTCTCTCCCCAAATTATTAGAATTTTCTTATGGTGGAGTCTCTGGGAAAGAGGAAATTAGTATCAAAACCCTAGTTAGGGCCTTCCACAGACCAGTGAGCAATCAAAATTTGATAACTTTTAATCCCCTACAATTCAAGACTTAAAAATAGTTGGAAAATTAGACCAATACACTGGTTCAACTTTTCCAATCCTTCAATGGCCCATTGGGATCTGTACAGAACCGTACCACTATGAAAAATAGTTAGAAATACAAAAAATAGTTTGGATTCTATTGATTTCAATGCAAAAAATTTACAAATTGTCCACTCCAACTCTAGATAAATGTTTTTCCACCATTACATATAATTCCAAATTGGTTCCAACCAAAAAAAGTGGTTGTGAACATTGGGATTCAAAAGTTACAACTTTTTGCAAAAGTTGCTCTATGCAACATTGACAAACTTTTGACAACTTTTTGCAAAAGTTGTCAATCCTAACTAAACTTGTAAAGTTTGGTGCTTTTACACCATAGGGGATCTTAAAAGGCCTAAAATGACATTTCTACCCTTCCTTAGGTCCCCTAGACTATTCTATCCTACTCTACCCAAGATTGTCCAAATTGACTAAGGTGGACAACTAAGTTTATAACACCACTTAGTGTCCCCTTTTCTTACATTTTAGGACTTATTAAAAACCTTGGATATAAGATCCAATCATAACCCTAACCATTCTTGTTTGGATCCACTAATTTTCTTGCAATGGATGAACTTGAGGGTGCTCCTGCACCATACTCCCGGGGTGCATTGATCTCAAGTCCTCTTGAGATGAGGTCTTCTAAACTGGAGCCATGCTTCTGAATTTCTTGCTCATCCATCCATACAAATTCCTCCTCAGGATAGTCTTTCCATTTTACCAAATATTTCTTGTAAATATTCTTTCTTTTTTTTTTGATGATCTTGGTGTCCAAAATCTTCTCAAGCTTCTTTGGTACATGAGAGGGTATACCTGCAACATCTTCTTCAAGCTCTTCCACCTATACTTTAGAACCTGCATTCACATCACCTTAATATGGGGTTAGATCACAAACATTGAATATAGGGGAGATGCTAAGGTGTGAGGGTAGTTCAATCCCATATGCATTTAACCCATGCTTCTTCAATACTGGACATGGTCCTACTTTATTCATGAGTAGTTTAGTGTGTTTTCCCTTAGGTAATATTTCCTTCTTTAAATATGCCCACACCAATTCTCCCACCTGCAACTGAACATCTCTTCTATGCCTATCTTTGGCTTTCTTATACTTGTCCTCAGTCTTCTCAAGTGCCAATCTTACTGATTCATGAATTACTTTCATACTCTCTGTGAATTCTTCTCCATGAGCACTGATCGGAATGCTTTGTGGTAATTCTCTGAGTTCCAAGATACCTCTTGGACTTTGCCCATACACAATTTGAAAGGGACTCTTCCCTGTGCTCCTATTAACTGAATCATTGAAAGAAAACTCTCCTTGGGGTAGGACTGCATCCCATTAGTCTTCATATTGTTTTGTCAAACATCTAAGTAGGTTTCCAAGTGATTTTTTACCACTTCTTTCTACCTGGATCTGTTTGTGGATGGTAGGCAGAACGAAAGCTTAGATTGGTACCTAGCCTTTTCTACAAGGTCCTCCAAAATTGACCAATAAACTTCACATCTCTATCAAAGAGAATGGTTTTAGGTAAGCCATGAATCCTCACAATTTCTTTGAAGAAAAACTTGCAATTGCTGATGCATCATTAGTACTTTTACAAGAGATAAAGTGGGCCATTTTACTAAACTTGTCGACTTTAACATAAATATTGTCATACCCCTTTTGTGCCTAGGAAATCCCATCACAAAGTCCATGCTGCAACTCTCCCAAGGTTTTGTAGGAATAGGTAGAGGTTGGTATAGTCCTACATTTGTGGATGTACCCTTGGCCCTTTGACAGATTGTGCATGTCTCTACAATCTTCCTTACTCTAGTCTAAAGCTTAGGCCAATAATAGAACCTTCTCACCTGTTCCAATGTCTTGTCCAAACCAAAATGCCCTCCCATTCTGCCTACATGTTTTTCTCTAATGATGTTCTCCCTCATTGAACATTTTGGAATGCGTAACTAGTGTCCCTTGAACAAGAGTCCATTTTGAATCAAATAGTTTGCATACTCTATATGGTAAGCCTTAGAAAATTCAGAACACACCATATAAATATCTCTGAAATCATTATCATCCTTATCCATGTCCTTCAATGAATCAATACCTACACTTTGGAGTTGGATTTGTTGCACAACTAAAGTCCTTCGGTTCAATGCATCTGCCACCTTATTGGAAAATCCCTTTTTATGTTTGATTGAAAATGTGTAGGCTTGTATTGACTCCACCCACTTCATGTGTTTGTGGCTTAGTTTCTCTTGACTGTTTAAGAAACTTAATGCTTGGTTGTTTGTGAAGACAATGAATTCTTTTGGAAGGAGGTAGTGCCTCCATTTCTTCAATGAATGGACTAAGGAATATAGTTCCAAGTCATAAGAGGATTATTTCCTCTTTGCTTCATCTAGTTTCTCACTGAAAAAGGATATAGGCCTCCCTTCTTGGCTCAAGACAACCCTTATTTCTAGCTTAGAAGCATCACATTCAATAGTAAATATCTTTTGAAAATTAGGAAAGACTAGGATAGGCTTCTCCATTACCTTTTTCTTTAGAATTTTGAAGGCTTCCTCTGCATCTTTGTTCCACAAAAACTTGCACTTATGTCCACCCTTAATGGTTTCAAGGATAGGAGCACACAACTGACTAAAATTCCTTATGAATTTTCTGTAAAATGATGCAAGCCCATGAAAACTCCTAACTTCTGTCATTGTCCTAGGAGAAGGCCAATTCAAGATGGCTTCTAGCTTCTCAGGATCCATTTTTATGTCCCCTCTTGAGACCGCAAATCCCAAATATATGATCTCTCCCTGCATAAAAACACATTTCTCCAAATTGATGAAAATCTTCTCTTCATGTAGCTTCTTCAGGACCAAGTTAAGATGTTCCAAATGTTCCTCCTTACTCTTGAGAAAAATAAGGATGTCATCAAGATACACTTTGACAAATTTGCCAAGGAATGGTTAAAGCACATCACTAATGAGCCTCATGAATGTGCTAGGAGCATTTGATAGAACAAAGGGCATCACTCTCCACTCATACAAGCCTTCATTTGTTTTAAATGCAATCTTCCACTTATCACCAGCCCTAATTCTTATTGGGTGGTAGCCACTCTTCAAATCCACCTTAGAATAGTACCTTGCACCTCCTAAGTGATCCAATAGATCCTCTATCCTAGGCATAGGTAATCTATACCTAATTTTGATTCTATTTATGGCTCTAGAATCAGTGCATAATCTCCATGTGCCTTCCTTCTTAGGGGCTAAAAGATAAGGTACTGCACAAGGAATGAGACTCTTTGTAATCAAACCCTTATCCAAGATTTTTGAATCTATCTTTCCATATCCTTATTATGTTCATGATTCAACTTGTATGCTGCCTTATTTGGTAAGGTTCCTCCTGGGATCAGGTCTATGTTGTGACTTATGTCTCTGATTGGGGGCAACTCATTTGGTAAATCTTTGGTCACAATATCTTTATACTGGTCAAGTAGGTATGCAACTTCTTTAGGGCCTACTCTTCTTATGGGTTTTACTTCTTTCTCAACCTTCTTAGGTCTATCATCCTTAGGAAAAATGACTAAAGCATAACAAGGGGTATTTTCTTCTTTCAAAGTTTTCAAAAATTCCTTTTCTCCTACAAACAAAAATTTAGAATCTTTTTGTTCCTTTGCAAAATCAAATAGTGGTAAGAATTTTACCTTTTCCCCTTTGTGATTGATTGTGTAGGTGTTTAGCCACCCATCATGATGAGCCTCCACATCATACTGCCATGGTCTCCCAAGTAGCAAATGGCAGGCATCCATTGGGACAATGTCATAGAGAACTTTATCCTTGTATTTTCCACGTTGGAGTTCCACCCAAGCTTGCTCCTCTATGACAGGTTGTTGTTTCTTAGTTAGCCATGATAACTTGTAAGGGTTTGGATGTGGAACCCTTCTCAACTTTAGTTTCTTTACTGCTTCTTTTGAAACCAAGTTGTCCATAGACCCACTGTCAATCACCATCTTGCAGACTTTGTCTCCCACTTTGCATGTGGTTCTGAATAAGTTCTTCCTCTGAGGTGGCTCTTGAGTGCTTGGAGCCTTCAATAGTGTCCTTCTCATCATAAGGACTTCTCCTTCCTCAGGTGGTGCATAAGACCCATGTGTATTGTCTCCATGGTTCTCTTCTTCTCTAACCATGTTTTTCCTCCTCTCTGCCTGATTGCTTGCCTTCTCTGGACTCTTGGATGATAAGTGCCCTACTTGGTTACATCTGTAACACCTTAGAGGTCCTGAACTTCTTCATCTAAATATTCCCCTTTGAATCTCCTCTCCTTCCTCTATAGGAGCCTCTAGAACTACCTTCTGCAAAGGAGCTCTCCTGACTGGTTTCTCTATGATTGGTTTCTCCAAAATTTCTAGGAGTTTGTCCTCTCCCATTGCTTTTCCCTCTTCCTCTACTACCAAAGTCTCTCTGGCCTCTACCTCTTCCACTTTTCTCTTGTCTCCTCTTAAGTTTTTCTTCAACTTTTAGTGCTAATTGATAGCACTTTTGGACAGTAGTAGGGGAACACAAACTTAGTTCATCTTGGATGTTTATCCTCAATCCTTGCAGATATCTAGCAAGCTTGACACTCTCTGGTTTAACCAACTTAGATTTCATGGTAAGCTTTTGGAATTCTTTAGTACAACTTGATATGTCCATCTCTTTCTGCCTTAGGCTTTGTCTCTTCTTATGAAGTTGAACTTCATAGTCCTCAAGTACATAGGGTTCCTTCACCAAGGTCACTGGATCTTCTTCCAAGTGATTAGTGGATACTTTTCCATCTTCACCCTCTCTACTTGAGTGAAATTTGACCAAGTTAGGAAAAATCCCTTCAACTTGGACTTTTCTATCTTAACCTTCTGATGCTCTAGTATCTCCTCAAAGTCAAAGAAACTAGTGAGTGCATCAACCCAAACCATGACTTCTTTTGGATCCATCTTCCCATTGTAGATAGGTAGCTCCATTTTAGTATCCATGGTCCTTCTTTCCATGGATTTAAAATTCTTCAAGAGCAACCTCTGTTCTGCAGGGATTTCTTCTTCTTCATCCTCCTTCCAAGGGGTCTCTTCATCACTCCCCTCCTCTTCAATTCCAGAGTTCCCACTACTCCCTTTCTTGACTTGTTCCTTGAGCCTTTCCATTTCTTTCCTCATCAACTTCCTCTTTGCATCATTCTCTTTCACCACCCTTAGTAGTTCAGCATTGGTCATCTTATTAGGAAGTTCACTATCATCTCCTCCTTCGGACATGATTGCAACTTGTCTTTTTCCAAAGATCTAGTATTTTCTCTAATATCACTTGGAGAAAAGCCCCAAACTATGTAAAAAATGTCTCTCTAGGGATCCACAATACCCCTAATCCCACACAATCTAGGGCTCTACTAAAGAGTTCCCAAAACCCATATTCACAAAACTAGGTCTTCCACTAGCCTTCAACCCCCAAAAAGGAAAAAATAAGACACAACTAGAACCAAGTAATCCAGGGATGGAACAAGGGTTCTATCAATATTAGATCAGCATTTTAGATGAAATGAAACACCAATCTCATGATGAGATGTCTCTGAGATTCAATTTAGACACATGAGTGACTATAGGGCTACGAGGAGAAAATATGGATTCCTAAGGGAAACTCAATTGGAACACCTCCATAGAAAGTCTTAACCACCCTCAAAGTCTTTAATCCATCCACCAAAAACACCCTCCAAGCTAGGGCTCTTGATCAATCCCCTAACTCATGTTGTTCTGAATTGTCTCCTAGGCCTAATTGGGCTAATAGGTCACTTTTCAAAAGCAACTACTTGAATCTCGATTCAATTTTTCATCCCACCATTGGTAATTCTTGAGGGATCTTAAAAAAATCCTAAATCTAAGGATTTAGACTTCCATTCTACCCCTGGCCCAAGTTGTGCCTCAAAAGCTCAATTCTGGACAGTCACATATAAATGCCTATCCAGAAGATTCAGTGTTTTCTCTCTCCATCGAATGCCTCCTGATCTAAGACCTCCAAAGTCTTAAATTAAATCCTCCCCCCTTTCTCTCCCCAAAGGTTTAGAATTTTTCAATGGTGGAGTCTCTGGGAAAGAGGAAATTAGTATCGAAACCCTAGTTAGGACCTTCCATAGACCAGTGAGAAATCAAAATTTGATAACTTCCAATCCCCTACACTTAAAGACCTAAAACCAATTGGAACATTTGACCAAGACATTGGTTCAACTTTTCCAATCCTTCAATGGTGCATTGGGATCTGTACATAACCGTACCACTCTAAAAAATAGTTAGAAATACAGAAAACAATTTGGATTTTATTGATTTCAGTGCAAAAACTTTACAAATTGTCCACTCCAACTCTGGAGCAAGGTTTTTCCACCATTTCATATCATTCACAAGTGGTTCCAACCAAAAAAAGTGGTTGTGAACGTTGGGGTTCAAAACTTGCTCTATGCAACATTGACAACCTTTTGACAACTTTTTGCGAAAGTTGTCAAACCTAACTAAACTTGTAAAGTTCAATGTTTTTACACCATAGGGGATCTTAGAAGGCCTAAAATGACATTCCCACCCTTCCTTAGGTCCCCTAGACTATTCTATCCTACTCTACCTAAGATTTTTTAAATTGACTAAGGTGGAAAACTAAGTTTATAACACCACTTAGTGTCCCCTTGTCTTACATTTTAGGACTTATTGAAAACCTTGGATCTAAGATCCAATCATAACCCTATCCTTTATTGTTTGGATCCACTAATGTTCTTGCAATGGATGAACTTAAGGGTGCACCTGCACTAGTTGGATAGAAGCAATGAATGAAGAAATTGAGAAGATTGAGAAGAACAAGACCTGGACTCTTGTGCTTAGGCCAAAGGAAAAAAAATGTGATTGGAACCAAGTGGTTTTTTAGAAATAAAATGAATGAAAATGGTAAAGTATCTAGAAACAAGGCCATACTAGTTTGTAAAGGATATTCTCAAGAAGAGGGTATTGACTATGGAGAAACTTTTTCTCATGTTGCAAGACTTGAAGGAGTATATCAAATGGATGTGAAATCTCCATTTCTAAATGGAATCCTCAAAGAAGAAGTCTACAATGAAAAACCTGAAGGATTTGTTGATCCTAGCAGAAGGAACATGGCTTCCAAGTTGTACAAAGCATTGTATGGACTGAAGCAAGCCCCCAGAGCCTGGTATGAAAAACTGCATAGCTATCTAGTAAGTATTGGATTTTGGGGAACCAAAGATAACAGTAGCCTGTACATCAATGAAGGACCACAAAACAAAATATTGTTAGAAGAAATATTTGTTGATGATATATTATTCATTGGTTATGATGACCTATGCAAAGCATTCTCTATATCTATGAGTAAAGAATTTGAGACGTCTATGTTTGGTGAGTTCAAATTCTTTGTTGGATTACAAGTACATCAAATGAAGGATGGTATCTACATTACTCAATCAAAATATATCAAGGAGATACTTAATAAATTTGGTATGGAAGATTCCAAACCTGTTGGAACACCCATGTGTACTAGACATAAATTTTCTAAAGATGATTATTCAAAGGAGGTAGATCAGACCAACTACAGATCCATTATTAGAAAATTGCAATATGTTGTTCACACCTGACCTCATATTGCATTGGCTATTGGTATTGTTGCAATATTTTCAGCTAATCCCATAGATAATCACCTAACGGAAATCAAAATAATTCTAAGATATCTGAAGGGTACTGAAGACTATGGTTTATGGTATAAGAAAGGTGGAAACTTTGATTTAAAGGCATTCATTGATGCTGATTGGGCTAGAAGTGTTGATGATAGGAAAAGCACCAATGGTGGAGCTTTCTTTATTGGAAAGAGGTTAGTATTATGGACTAGAAAAAAATAGAATTATATCATTCAGTCTACAATAGAGGCAAAATATGTTTATGTAGCTGTGAATTGTTCAAACATCGTATGGATCAAGCAATTGTTGTCAGGAATGAAGGAAGAAGTAAAAGAGTCAGTTATTATCTATTGTGACAACACCAGTGTCGTTAACATTTCAAAGAATCCTGTGATGCACACCAAAATCAAGATATAGCAATAAAGTATCATTTTTGAGGGAATTGGTACAAAATAAAGAAGTAAGGTTGGAATATGTGAATACCAAAGAACAAGTTGCAGACATATTCACCAAACCTTTACCTAAGGATGCATTCTTGTATCTTAGAGGAAAGCTAGGGGTGATTCCCCTAATTGAAGCTCACTAAAATATGTAATTTAGTGATGCATCAACCCATGCAACAGTGAATATCTATCAGTTGATGCATGTACATCAGAGCACATTGCAGATGAATTTGTACATTCAGTGAATGTACATTACAATTACAAAGTGAAATAGTACTAACTATTGATATTTGTGGAGATGGTGTCTTTGGCATCTATTGTCAAAGAGGGAGAGCTTTCTATAATACAGTAAGAGGGAGATTTTGATGTCAAAGTGAGTTTTTGGATGAGAATCAGAATGAAACTAATGACATTAATAAAATTTTCTATTTCTCTACAATTCTTTGTATTATGACATGTTGTGTTTTCATCACTGCCAAAGAGTGAGATTGTTGAAGACAATTATTCAATTATGTATTGTCATTGATGCCACACATGTATTTACACTTATATAGTGATGTTACACAAATTTCTACATTCAGACCAAGCACAGTTGGTGAATAGAATGAGTTATTTAGTGTTGAGTGAGTTCAGTCAGGGATTGAAGGAAGTTCAGTGTTGACTGAGTCACTCAGGCATTTCAGTCTTGGTCGGGTAGTTAATTGCAGCCGACTTACATTAATTTATATTCTATAATTAATTGTTTATATGAGGCCGACTAAATTTTGATTTATTTTTAGAAGTATATTAAAGCTGACTTGACAGGGCTTACCATATAAATGAAAGGTCAAGTTTGGATTGAATGTGTAAGTAAGAAGAGAAACAGATAGAGAAAGCAGAAGTGTGGAATTCTATGATATGAAGAGTGAAGGAAAAATCATATAGGATTTTGATTGAGTATAGATCACTTGGAGCTGCAATAGAACATCTGATCAGCAAGGATCCAGTTATAATCAGAACAGAGATCTGAATCAACAAAGACAGTTTCTTACATATACAGGCCAATTCATTGTTACATTCTAAGAATTATGGCATTTCTATATTGAAGTGTTGAAAACCTCTAACAAGGCCACTCCTCGTAGGGTGATTAAATCCTCTAACCAGGTCACACCTAACAGTGTGTTATTGTAACCTTTAACAGGGTTGGCTCCTAACATGGCTCACTTCAGAAGAGTGAAAAAAATAGTAACTAGTACATTGGTGGTTTTTCCCATATTGGGTTTCCATGTTAAATCTTGGTGTCACCTGTGTATATGTTATTTGTTTTATGCTTTATGTTTCTGCACTTAATCTCTAAAGTATAAATGTATTGGATATTATAAAGATTGCGTTGACACTCGAGTTACAGAAGAATATCTTAATTAACCGAGTAACAGTGTTAAAGTATTTAAGACATCTAAGGGACAAATGATTTGTTTTGGAGTAACTGATTCACCCCTCCCCTCTTAGTTACTTATCTCATTTCCAACAACCTAGTCTTTTATTTTCCCAACCTCTACTAGCATACTTTCTTTTAAGTGTACATATTTTTACAAGAAATATATCACTTTGGGCATAATGTCTTATTCTTTCTCTTGCACTAATCCTTGGGGGGTGGGATTTTCCTCTCTTACCCACCTTTTCCTTTCTATGGATCTACTTTCCTTAGTAGAGTGATGATTGTTTATCATGCCTCATCTTTTCTTATATGTAATTATTTGTTTAATGATGGATTATGTCTTATGCAAGAGGTGTGTATCCAAGACTCTTCTTTTTTTTTGATGAATAAGGCCTTCTCTATTATTTAAAATATTAAAGTACATATTCACAAAAAAAATTCAGGGGAAACGAGATCATCTTGCAAGAGTCACATAGCCAGAGGCCCGAAGCCAGAAACAAATATTCATAAAAAAACCACCTCAGGCAGCCAAAGTAGTACTGGTTGAGGGAGGTGGATCATGACTTTCACCTTTTTTATCCTAGCCATCATTGGGTTCTATAGGTGGGTCAAGAAGAGACCACCCATCATTTGTAACATCGTTATCTTTTTTCCTCCTCTGTCCTGGGAGGCCAAATGGCATGGGCTAAGTGAGGGAACCACTTGGAAGAGGTGGAAACAGGCCATGAAGCGACACTACCCAGGGTTTTCCAACTAGTAGTAGAAGCATTAGGAGAACTTGGAGAAACAAGAGACTAGCCGGAGCCATGTCGTGGCAGCGTGGCCGAGCAGTGATGCCGAGCATCATTCCCACCGCTAGGGGAGGAGCAGAGCCTAGGACCGAGGAGTCTGTGAGTGGCAGGTGGAAGAAATGTGTCCACAACCATAGCCACAAGGCCTATGATTTTCCTGGGTGTTTCACCTAGAATCCCCTACAAATACACTCAAATTTGGCATGTTTTTAGGATGGAGATTCTATTTACTCTTTGGAAAGATATAAGTGATGTTATTTTCACTCACAACTTTATTGATATAAATGTATCTATATACACTAAAGCTTGCATATGCAATAATGTGATGATGCAGACATAAGTATAGGCTATCAATGTGACTCTTCCTTTTTTGCAACCATATGTCCATCATAAAAAATCCCTTAGTTGGGAGCTTAAAGTGTGTAATCTTCATGAAGAGTACCTTTTCACGTACCAATAGAGGGAGAAGGAGCATTCTCATTCTCTTTCCCTTCCCAAAGATGTTATTTTCTAGGTAAATGACTTGGAAAAAAGATCTTGGCCTCCTAAGGATTCCTTTACACTTATTGCAATATATGTCTTTACACATTTGTCTCTACCTTGGTCGCCAAAGAGTTATCTCTCTCTAGCTAAGGTTGCTTGTACATTATCTCTTAAAGGATATATCCTTTGTGTTGTAGGTAGTTATCCTACTTTTACTTTTCCTTAATATGTCATCATAGCTCTATGTTGTCATCTTAAGGAGGGGGATATATATGTAACCTCCTTGTGTATTATATAATAAATTCCTAAATCATTTTATGTCCTCTAATAATATTTAGTGGATTCCTAAGGATACAATGCTTTCCTTGGGGTAATCCATTTATGCCCTTGTGTATATTATGTACTCGATTCCTAAGGGGAATTATTCCTTTAGGGTAATAATTTTATCCCCTTATGTATTATTGAGCAGAATCCTAAGGAGATAATACTTTCCTTGGGGCAATCCTTTTTCACTATTTTAGAAGGATTTTTTGGGATATAATGCTTTCCTAGGTTATACTTGGGATGGGTTGCGTAGCATAATATATCTTAGTAGACCATCACATCCATTTTTGCACTAATCCTCCTCTCTCTTACAATGAGTGGAATGAGCATAACA
>MU227624.1:588912-605418 GCA_018584345.1 Thuja plicata | reverse complement strand
GTCTGACAGGCGCTGCTCCAGGTTTGAGAGGAATGGTATGCCTGAATTTCCCATTCATAAAATTCTTCAAGTCCTCATAGCCCCAAGAAAAAACATCTTGGAACTCAATCAATAACTCTCTAAGTTTCATTCTTTCCTTAGGAGTGCATCATTTTCCAACGTTGATCATCTTAGGACTGTCCTCAGTCCCTAAGTTAATTCTATCAAATTCTCCACTTGTTTTTCCCTTCTTATCCCTATCCTTTTTAATATAAGAATCATGTCTATCAAAAAGTTTTTCTAAAGAAACAACATGAGGAGGAATTCTATTTTCCTTCGATTGAATGATACCAGATTTAGATTCTTCTTCATCATTTGATGACTACTCTTTCCTTTGATCACTTTCAAAACATAAATCAGCAAAGGATCTCGTTCCTTCTATGAACTACCGAATGTGTTTATCATCTTCAAATACCTGCCAAGATTCTTCATTATCCGGCACCTTCGGTCTGAAAAGGACTTCCGTTCTATATACATGATCTTTAAAGTCGGGATGAGGCAAAAGCAATGATGCAGAGACTGCCAAGGAATCAGCTTTGGAATTCTGGTCTCTGGGCATTGAAACTATTGAAAAGGCATCAAAATTTTCTATTTCATCCCATACCTTATTTCTGTAATTCCTCAACCTATTGTTTTTCAAAGTATATTGATTTCTTACCTGCCTCATGACCAATTCAACATCTCCTTGAACCTTAAGCAATTTAACTCCTTTCCGCTTAGCTGCCTCTATACCAATAAGAAGTGCCTCGTATTCTGCCGTGTTATTAGTATTTTTAAAACTCAGTTTATAGGTCAAATGAGTAATTTCTCCATCAGGGGCTATTAAAACTATCCCAGCTCCTAATCCAGCCTTGGTGCAACTTTTGTCAAACTCTAATGTCCACAATTGCTCACTTCTTGCCTCTTCTATCTCTTCTTGAACATCAGGACTAGTGTAGGATATCATATAATTTCCAAATGGGATTTCTTGATAAAGAATTTGTGCTTTCAGATCATCTGATTTTAACACAGTGAATTTTGCTTTTCCTTCCGGTTCCAACTTCACCTTTTTATTTCCTACTTGAATATAGGAAGATGTCCAATCTAATTTGATTTCTCCTCCCAAGTCTTTACAAAAAATTCTACTAAGCAGTATTCCATAACTCTCAGGGATATCAACAACAAGGATTGTGAGCTTCAATTTTTTAGACAGATAGGCAGCTAAGGCAACTTGGGCGTCTTTAATTTGACCAATTAAGGGCACTGGCTTAGCATCCATGGAGTAAAATCTACCAAAGACCTTGTTCAGAGGCAGTCCTAGAGCTTTAGTGACTGGCATGGGCATTACATTATCTGAGGCTCCAGAGTCAATTATGCAATTACTTAATCTGTTGCCATTAAAAAAAAGAGACACATAGAAAGGTTCTGGTTTCAAATCTAAACCAGTAGCATGGAACACAGATTCCTCTTCTTGAAATAGCTTGTGGATTGAGAAATCATCATCAATCGAATCTTCTTTATTGATACTGACTTGTCTTTTGCCACTAACATTTGAATTGACATGAATGTTTTCTCCATCTTTGCAGTGATTAAACAATCTCTTACATTGATCAGGATGTGATCTCAAATAGTCCATAGTAGATATTTGAATTTTGGTTTCTTCACAAAATTGAATAATATCAAAAGAGTTAGATGACTTATCTTTTTGTTCTTTTTGTGAAGAACTTGATGCTACATTATTACCTTTATCCGCCTTATGAGAATGTGCTGGATTCTGAGCAGGTGCGGCATTAGAAATCTGATTCTTATTTTTCTGACTTCTGGTCATCACCATTAGCTGAGGTCCATCCAAGGTAGCAAAACAATTTCCTCCACTTTCTGAATCAGATTCATACTCACAATATAAGTTTACAGAGTCACCATGGGGAGCATGATCGTCATCATCTTCTGGATATTCAATTCTTTGCCTTGTTTCTCCTAACATCTGCAAACATCTGATCATGTCTTCACAGGTATTACCATCATGATCTGTCGTGGTGTGAAAGGCACAAGAGTTCTGACCTTTAGGAGCCGCTTCAATGGCTAATCTTTGTTAAGGACCGGGAAGCTGTAAGTTCTTGTTTCCACCTTGATATCTTGGTCCTTCTTGATAAGGCTGATATAATGAGTGAGCTGGTCTAGCGATTTGTTTCTTTAATGCAATCATCTCATTGGACAATTTTTGTAACATAGCCTCGGTATTATTTGAAGTGCTTGTTATATTGCTTGAAGATCCAGTCTGATATTCTTTCTTCCATTTCCCAAAGGCTATCATGTCATCCTCCATCTCTACTGCAAGAGTTTGTGCAGCTTGTAAAGTGGCCGCATTAGCCCTTCTTATTTGATAGCCAAGTTCAGGAGGCATGGAACTGATGTAGAAGGTTTTCTGATTGTCTCCTATAGGAGCACTAGCAACTGGTATTCTTTTGATGAGTTTATTGAATTTTGCATTAAAATCTCTCATTGAGATGGATAGTTCCTTCTTAATTTGCGCCAACTGTAATAAGAGGAATTGGGCGTCTTCAGTGCTCTTGTATCTTTCTTCAAATCTTCGCTTCATGGTGTCCCATCCAGTAATACAGCCTCTAGGTAAGTCTTGGAACCAATCTGCTTCATCATCTACCAATGTATCCACAAACATTCTGACTGCAACATCTTCATGCTGAGGGTTCACCACACTACATGCTTTCTGAAATGCACTCAAGTGTTGTTCTGCCAAGACTATACCATCACCATTGAATCTAGGAAAATTCTTTCTTGAGGCCTTTGGCAAGTCATGATTTGCTGCAAGGTTTAGAGGCCCAATTGCGTTTCCCCAAGGAATGGACATGTTTACTAACCTTGTGTTTGGTTGAGAAGCTTGAAATGAAACTGAAAGAGGAAGTGCAATTCCGTGAATAATCAATGAATTAAAGGTGGCAGAAATAGGAGTTCTACCAACTGGAGGTGAAGAAGATTTGCTTCTCTTTGTTCTGAAGGGAATTTTAGTAGGAAATTGAATTTCTTCAGAATTGTTATTTTCAACTTCTTCTCTTGACTTAGCTCTTCCTTTCCTATAAATATTTTCAAGAATAGGGAAATTGGCTTCTTTAAGCTCTTCGAATACTGGGTCAACCTTTCCCTTTAGTTTTGCACTCTTGGTAAATCTGGAATCCAGGATGCCTTAAAATTCAGAGAAAACTTATGATATACTTTCTTTCTAACTCTTCCCCAGCGGAGTCGCCAAAAATTGTTGGTTAACAGTTTGTCCTCTCTTAAGATTTTCAATCTTTGACTCTCTATACCCCAAGGTGAGAAAACAAAAGGATGTTCACCAAAAAATGGGTCAGTGTATGTCTTCTATCACTGCCCTCTGAATTGACAGGTACAGCTCCCTGATTGTGTATGATATTCAATGAATTTGTTTTCATACTGATCACCAGGTTGTCTCTTGTGTGATTTAACCAAATTTCTTGTAGACACAAACAATTCAGGCAAGGATAATATGGAGATAATCTACAATCCTCAGTAGAATGTTGATCATAGATCATCACATGATTTCAGCATCTAAACTAATTCTATCCTATTCTATTATGAAATGCAGGTTCTACATGGTGAATAGGAGTAGACCTATATAATGAAAGGCAAATAGAATCACCGCTACTGCAATCACTTAGCAAGAAATAGAATTCAGGAAGAAATCACAGTCTCAAAACATAGGTGTACTTTCCATTCAGAAATGCAACTCTAATAAAGAGTGAACAGAGGAAGAATTACAAATGAAAGACCAATTGGAATTGATCACACTACAATTTCTGATGTGAAATGGCATTCATTAAGAAAAGGCAGTTTCACTTATAACTGTTCTTTTTATTCACCATGCAAATAGACTATCTAAAAATGGAACAACAAATAGGAATTCAGCTCTGTAAATAGAATCACACTGCTTCATTGACAAGTTTGCCGACCCTGTATACTGAATTCCTTTCAGAATTTATAGAGTTTACAATTCATCAGGCTTCTAGGAGCCCTTAACCTTCCCTCTTCTTTGAATACAAAAAGATAAAATACGAAGGGAAAGACTTTTCACATCTGAGAACTCGAACAGTCACTTATAGAATCTGGAACTCTTCGTTTCGAACTGGTATTATTGAACTGAATCCATTGGGCCACGGAGTCAAAACAACGGCTTATGTTCAAACTTTACCAACATGTAAACAACAGCTAACATGATCTGCAACTAACATTCATCCTTTCTTAGATGTATTAAAGAAAATGCAGCCTGGTTTCTGTCGTTATTTCACAAGAAATCAATTTCCATAATGCAATTGGTGGAAAATCCCAAACTGAATGCTCCCGACGGAAAATACCAGATCTGCTTCTCCATTGCGGGAAATTGGAAAAGGACTTCTCCGTGGAAAATGTAGAGGGAGGTGCGAAATCTGTAGGATGTGAAAATCCTTCTTTGCAGAAAATCGCCAAAGGAGGGCGAAACCCGCAAAGAGTGAAATTCTCCTTTACCTATCTTTCCGCACGTCATTCTTAAGTGTGCGAACAACTTAACTTAAAGCACATGCTTTATTTGATCTTTGAAAACAATGACATGATATTCTTTTTTTTTTTTAAATAAACTGGGCCCACCCTATTATAATCAAGCTTACGAAAAATCACCCGAGAGGGGCGAAAACCCACCGAGCTCATTTTCTTCTTTGCGGGAAATCACTTTCTGAGGTAGAATTCCTCACAAGGTAAAGTTTTTCTTTGCGGAGAATTACCAACCAAGGTAGAATTCCACCACGGAGAAGGTGATTTCTGAAATCCCACCGAGCTCATTCTCGCTCATCTCTTAACCAAATTGCTCGCCGTTTGTTGCATTAGGATCATTGAGACCTGTAGGATCGATCCACACCTTTCTTTGATCTCTTCCTGAGAAAAACACATCGATTAGAGCACAAATCTTTGCTGGGTTGGGATCTACAACCTACCCAATGTGAAAAGATCTCAAAACCACCCGCCCGGTTAAGAGAAGGAAAAGCAATGACAGGGAAACCCGAGAAAGATAGCCTACCTAAGAAAGACTTAGACATAGACTCAGACTAACCAGACTAACTATACATGACCATATGACTCCAATATTGCAAAAAGGGGGGACTAAAAGTCAGACAACAATATGGTACTTATATGAATTACATATTGGATGAAGATTTATTTATGGTAGAAGATAAATGAAAATGATTGGCTAATGAAGTGCTAACCACTTTGACATCCACCATGCCAAACATTTCCAAAAATTTGAGAATATAGTTTTCTTGTGACAACTTGATTTCCTTCTTTTGTCTATCTTGTATAATGGTCATACCAAGCATTCGTCTCACTACCCCTACGCCCTTCATTACAAACTATTGTGCTAAATGATGCCTTTTCTCACAAATAATCCTCATACTAGTGTTGGAAAGTTGACTATACTGGTTTATATGACTCTATTTAGTGTTTTCATTATGGCAACAAAGTCATATGAAGTTTTGGAGTCAGCACACATTATCAGAAGATCAGAAATTGGCTAAGTACAGAAAACATGATAGAGCAAGGAACAAATTGTTATAGTTTTGATTAGCGTGTGTTCATTTGTTATCCAAATGATATGTGCCTTTGAAGATAAGCTTATGAGTATGTTTACATGCTAATTCTAAGAGAGCATGATCAGAGCTACAAGTATGAAGAAGATACAGCCGGTTGAAGAGGTACAACAAGTAAATGCCAGAATAGTACAGAGATCATGGAAAGAGCCGACATAGATTTTTTTGGGGTAGAAGTTTCACTTATCCTTAGGACTTGCACCTTTGCATTAGTGATTTTTAGTTACCTAAAAACCTATGGTTAAAAGTGCATGACTTGATTCATCCGGGATAATTAGTTAGAGCTAATTTGGTGAAGCGGACTGTGTGAAAAGACGTGTTTGTTTGGTTTGAGTAAAGTAGTTATAATTAATGTTAAGCCAAATTAATGAAGGGTTGTGTGATTATTTAAGTGATCAAGATAGATGGTAAAAGGTTTCCTAAAGCCGACATGTTCATTTCATTTGAGGAAGTACTTATAGAAGGTCATTTGTGATGGGAAAAGTTGCAAAAGCCAGAGATAAGAAAAGCAGAGCAAAGTGTAAAAGTAGCAAAGATATATTTATCATATGTTGATGATATAGATATTGAAGTAGAAGCTTTTAGAGTGAATATAAGATTGTTGTAGTACTTTACAAGAGGTTAAAGCATCAGTGCACAAAAGGAACTGATCAGACAACCAGTGTCACAGCAGCAGTTCACCTTGCAAATATTGTGTGTATCGAAGATCCAAAAGGTTGTAGCCTTCACCACTTGAGAAGTGTGCTCTTAGATAGTGAGTCCACCACCCCTAATAGAGTTATTGTAAAAGACTCCTAACAGGGTCCGACCCTTAACAAGGTCACTATACTTCATGTATTGTAAAGACAAATCCTAACAGGGTTAAGGATCTTCTAACAAGGATCATAAGACACTAGTACAGAATATTTGTGGGTACTAATTCCCACCGGTGTTTTCACCTACATTGGGTTTCCCCGTAATAATATATTGTGTTATGTGTTGTGTATATTTATCTTAGTTGCATTGATATTCAAGTTCATTACATAAGCATTTAAGTAAAGATTCAGATAATAAGAAAAAGTATAAATTGATAGATCACTGATTCACCCCCCCTCCCCCCCCTCTCAGTGATCCTAATCCTAACAATTGGTATCAGAGCTCTAGTCCTCAGCAAAGAAGTTTAACCACTTGAGGAGATCATGGAGAAGGGAGAAATGAAACACCTGAAAAAGAATCTTGAAGCAACCCTTGAAGAACTTGACACATATCAAAAAGAAAATGAAGATCTAAAAATAAAAGTTGAAGGCATGCAAATACTTATCAAGAAACTGAAAAAAGAATTAAGGAATTTTTCTTCAAATGATTTGGGGAAAGTAGTCAAAAAGTTGAATGAAGAAAATTTGTCTCTGAAGGATCAGATTGAAGAATTAGATGAAAAGATATGTAACAATCAAGATGCCTATGATGATCAAGTCAAAGAAAACAAGCAGTTAGATGAAGAACTAAGACAAGCAAACATGGAAATCTTGGAGCTAAGAAACAACAAAGAGAAGGTGGAAATTGAATTGATTGCAACAAAGAATCATATTGACAAGTTACACACAAGAAAGGATCTGATAGAATCTCAATTGTATGCTCAAAAGGTGAAAGGAGATACCAGTAGTATAGGATACAATGAAGCACAAATTCAGATTGATGCCATGCAAGAAAGAATAAAAGAACCAAAGGACATCACAGACACTAAGGAGATTGAAAATCAGACTAAAGACAACATTGAACCATCTAAGGATGAATGCAAGCTAGTTGACCATACTTTTTATGCATGTAAAAAGCATGGACATATTGCAAGGAATTATAAAGAGGTAAGACCCTTCAATGGTTACTATTATTCATGCAATAAATTTGGTCATAGAGCTATGAATTGTAAAACAAGTCAGAAGAACAAGAATCAGAATAATCAAAGAAATCAGAATCAACAAAGACAAAGAAGTTATCCTCAACAAAATGTTAGAAGCCCTCAGAACATTACATGTCAGATATGTAATTACAATGGACACACAGCCAAGCAATGCAGCATGATGAATAACAACATCATACCTCCTATCATTTTTCATTCATGTGGAAAGGCTGGACACATCTCAAGGTCTTGCAGATCAAGAACAAAAGGACAAGAGAATCATAAGAAGTCTTTATTTGAAGAATCGAGAGAAGTTAAGTTTGTGGAAGCTAAAGCTAAATCAGATAAAATATGGGTCAAAGTAAAGAAGGACAATGAAGAGAACAAGGTAGCAGATGCATCCTTAGTGGACACACCTTCTACTTCTGAATAGTTGACCCTCATGGTCTTAGGGGGAGCTATTCTAGCTCTGAACCCCTACTTGGTTGGTATACTCACCATCTGAGTATATGCCTTGGATTACAATTGTTTGGTGACATTATGGTGTTGTATGGAAGAGCACATGATCTAAATATTTATCAGGAACAAGAACAGAAGTTACAGTTTATTTCTGTGTCTACGTGGCAAGTATTAATGGAAAAAATCTACTTTGCAATCACCAAGTCCTCACTTAAGGTCAGAATAAACGATTGGAGATCATATAAGACCTAGCAATTGTATTGTTAATGGACTACAATTGTTCTCAACAGTGAAGAAAGGAGATTGATAATCATTATTTGATAAGCAAAGTTATTCGAGTTTGAAACGAAGCCCAAGCACGGACACAACATTTCAGAAATTAGTAGAAAACTTACTTAGCAATCAAGTAAGTGGTTGGATAATCAAAGGAGAACTTGCAGTCAAGTAGAAAAGCATCACAATTACATTCTTTAGCAGAGATTGATATCAATAAAATCTTTGAAACATCTCGGAAGCGATTTATCAGTATGCTTCAGCGCATGAATTTCATGAAGCGAAATGGGTCAAAATCTTGTTGAGCAATGTTCTATGTGAGAGTATTAGTATAGCCATTGGATATTTTGTTTTGGAGCCGACCTGATGTTATCCTTGGAAGCACATACTTATTATTGATCATCTAACTGTGAATACAACAAAAGAGTGTTCACATAAGAGAAGAATTGATTAAAGATACAATTTGAAATATCATGTGAAGAAGCAGATAAAACTATTATGACAGGTCCACAGGATTTTGCACCCATGGCCAAGGACATGGAGGATACATCCATGATTAATAATGTTGAAGTATCAATGGAAAAAATGGATATTAATCTAGATAATTTTGAAGAAACATTTGTGAGTACTCAAGAAGTTGAGAGTCTTTATATTAGCAAGAAGATATATTGATTTAAGATGTCATAGAAAAGGAAGCAGAAAAAGAGAAGACTGAAGTGATGGACAATTCATCATCATTGTTGTAAAGCTTGACACCCATAACAGACTTAGACTCATGGGGAGTAAATAAGTAAGTGGGAGTATATAATCTGAAGAAGTCATGAAAAATAGATTAGAAGAGAAGTATATGAAGAAGAGGCTCAGTGAATTGGTTAGCAACTTTATACTTGATCTTAGTTCACTCAAAGTTGGTCAAGCATCCTTGATAGAGTTTGTAGAAAAAGGCAGAAAGATTATTGTTGACTATATGAATCAGGAAAGTTAACTTCCCATCATTACAAAGAAGATCTAGGAGGTAGAGGCTGTGATAGAGAAGATAAGGAAATCTGTGGAAGATCCCTCCACCGATATCAATATGTGTATATCAGGGGCAAATTGATAAGATTGAGAAGGCAGAGAAGATAATATCAAAGGGTGAGTAAAGTAATGTATAGAATATGGAGTCTATCATATGATCAAGGTTCCTAGCATAGACTTGGAGAAGATGGAGAAGCTACAATATGAATTATGTGCCCATCTACAGATTGTTAATTCACTGATTGCATTTTGGGATAAAGAGATCCAGAAGTTGCAGATTGCATATCCAGATATGTATGCTGAGTAAGTACATAGAAGTTTTTTTGAGAACCTTTGTCATTAATTTCAAAGGGGAAGTAGAGTATGAAGAATATGGAGTCTAGTATATGATAAAAGGGAGATTTAAGATAGAGAGTTTTTATATAAAAGTACAGATAGTAACTTCACCATATTCCTTTGTTGTCATTAATGACAAAGGGGGAGATTGTTGGAAAGTTGACTATACTAGTTTATATGACTCTATTTAGTGTTGTCATTATGGAAACAAATTCATATGAAGCTTTGGAGTAAGCACACATTATCAGAAGATCAGAAATTGGCTGAGTACAGAAAACATGATAGAGCAAGGAACATACTGTTATAGTTTTGATTAGCGTTTGTTCATTTGTTATCCAAATGATATGTGCCTTTGAAGATAAGCTTATGAGTATGTTTACATGCTAAGTCTAAGAGAGCATGATCAGATCTGCAAGTATGAAGAAGATACAACTAGTTGAAGAGGTACAGCCAGTAAATGCCAGAACAGGACAGAGATCATGGAAAGAGCCGACAGAGATTTTTTTGGCGTAGAATTTGCACTTATCCTTAGGACTTTCACCTTTGGATTAGTGATTTTTAGTGACCTAAAAATCTATGGTTAAAAGTGTATAAGTTGATTCATCTCGAATAATCAGTTAGAGCTCATTTAGTGAAGCGGACTGTGTGAAAAGATGTGTCTGTTCAGTTTGAGTAAAGCAGTTATAATTAATGTTAAGCCGACTTAATGAAGGATTGTGTGGTTATGTAAGTGATCAAGATAGATGGTAAAAGGTTTCCTAAAGCTGACATGTTCATGTCATTTGAGGAAGTACTTATAGAAGGTCATTTCTGATGGGAAAAGTTGCGAAAGCCAGAGATAAGAAAAGCAGAGCAGAGTGTAAAAGAAGCAAAGATATATCTATCATATGTTGATGATATAGATATTGAAGTAGAATCTTTCAGAGTGAAGATAAGATTTTTGTAGTGCTTTACAAGAGGTTAAAGCATCAGCGCACAAAAGGAACTGATCAGACAAGCAGTGTCACAACAGAAGTTCACCTTGCAGATACAATGTGTATCAAAGATCTAGAAGGTTGTAGCCTTCACCACTTGAGCAGTGTGCTCTCGGATAGTGAGTCCTTGGAAATTGAGTCCACCACCCCTAACAGGGTTATTGTAAAAGACTCCTAATAGGGTCCGACCCTTAACAAGGTCACTATACTTCATGTATTCTAAAGACAACTACTAACAGGGTTAAGGATCTTCTAACAAGGATTATAAGACACTAGTACAGAATATTTGTGGGTACTAATTCCCACCGGGGTTTTCACCTACATTGGGTTTCCCCGTAATCATATATGTTGTTATGCATTCTGTATATTTATCTTACTTGCATTGATATTCAAGTTCAGTACATAAGCATTTAAGTAAAGATTCAGATAGTAAGAAAAAGTATAAATTGATAGATCACTGATTCACCCCCCCCCCCGCTTCTCAGTGATCCTAATCCTAACAACTAGTGTGTCATCAACATAGACAAAGAGAAGAACAAATACACCATTGGGTAACTTTCTATAGTAAACACATGGATTAGATTCGCAACATGTAAATTGTCATGCACTTAGTCATAAAGCTATCAAACTTAATATACCATTTTCTTGTGGCTTGTTTGAGCACATATAAACTTGTCTTTAATCTGTAATATAAAATATAAATTCTCTTGTCCCTATTTCACAAAATATTCTAGATGCACCATGTAGAATTCTTCACTTATGTCACCCCAAAGAAATGTTGCTTTGACATCACCTTATTCAAGTTAAAGATTATGAACGGCAACCAATCTCAAAACTATGCATGAATGGTAGTCATTTTGACTACTAGTAAGAAAATTTCATTAAAGTCAATTCGATTTTACTGATCAAATCCTTTCACAACTAGTCTAGATTTGTATCTTCTCTTACCTTTTTCTTCTTCTTTCAATCAAAATATCCATCTATTTTTTAAAGCTCTTCCATTTGGGAGTAATGGAACAAAATCCAAAGTGTTATTTTCCATCAGAGAATCCATTTCTTCCTGCATTTCTAACATACATTTTTTTATAGTCAACTGATTTGTAAGCATCTTTAAAATTTTGAGGCTCTCTTTGATTAGAGAGCAACAGATCTCATTCTGCCTCTTTTGAAAACAACAATTCGTAATGTGAGAATTTAGTTGGAATTATTCTCTGCCTTTTGGACCTTCTTAACTCAGTAACATGGCTGGGTTTATTACTAAACTGTCTAATTCTAAATTTGCACCCCCAATATTTTCATTGTTACTAACAATATTCCTCTATATACTTATCTGTTCCTACAATCGTTCCCCTTCAATTTCCATGGATAGATGATTTTGCATGACAGTTCCTTCATTTTGCAACTGAATTCCATAGAATGCTTTTTTATCAGATTCTAGGACTTGCGTAGCAACCTGGTCACCAATTTCTAGATTAGGATGCATTAATTGTGTATTTGTATGTGTATATGAAGGCTACTGTGACCGTGGTGAAGACGTGGGAGGAGAAGTGAATACCTTGGAGTTTAGGGCATTAGCTATTGTCACAGGGGTCGAATTTGACTGAGCCATATTGATTGAAGAATGTAAAGATTGAATTCAACATTATCCCCAACCACACAAATATTGCTATGAGGTTGTTCCTACTCGTGAATTAGGGATACAAAGTTAATCTCTGTAAAAGTTTGCATTGTCTTGCCAGTTGAATAAGGAAGCGTCTGGCTATCCTCCTCATCGATCAACTTAGTAATGTTTAGTGGAGAGTATACATGCCGATCTTCAAAAGACAATGTGCCTTGTTCAAGTTGTGGTAAAGAGACATTGTGTTCTAGTAGTGTAGGAGAAACTTGCAGATTACCATGTATATATTATTACTTCTATTAAATGGTGAGGGTAAAAAAGAATCTACCACTTCCATAAATTATGGAGGAATAGAGGAACCTTGTGTAGACTATTCATGTGAAGTGTTATTTTCAAAGATTTAAAGTGGGACATACTCTTTCACAGGTTTTTCCTATGTTTGTAACACGGGAAATGTATTGTCATTGTATACCACCTCCCAATTTTAAATAATCTTCTTTACAACTGGATCCCAAATTATAAATCTAAACTAGTTCTCACCATAACCAACAAATATACCCTTTTGCAATTTGGGATCTAACTTTGTCCTGTTTTCCTTTGGTCACATCAAAAGATCTGAAGATGTGAGAAAGAAATCGTTTTTCCCACTCATTCGTCTTCTAGAATACCAAAATTCAACTAAGATGGACTGATTAATCAAAAACATTGTTGGATTACGTAAGAAAAGTAATCCAGGTATTGTAATCAACGTTGACTATTCAAACCAATGAAACATTACGAATTGTTCGCAGTGACGAACATCTCGTTGTGAACGGTCCTCCCTCTCACAACACTCGAGATGTTGTAGTGATGATGGTTTCTGTGAATTAAAGATTGGCCCCAGAGCAATGCCTTTCTTCTGCCTATGACGACTCCATGACTCTACTCCAATGGATTTTCTCTGCTTCTGATCCGTACGCTGATCTGAGAAATGTGTGTGTGATTGGAGAGAGCTCGGGAGGGAATAAAGCTCATCATCTTCTCATGCGAGCCCAGGTTTGTGATTTCTCTAACAATATCACAGTGGTCATCCTCCAACTTCTCTATCTTATATTAACTTATTTCAAAAGAACTTCGTCTTAGGATTTTTTCAAAGTTGTGTGCTGTGACACTTTTGTCCACCCAAGGCTTTTTCCCGGAAGCCAAGTGCTGGTTATTTTTTAATAAAATCATCTATCCTGTAGAAAAGTGGAATGTAGGGCCACGCATCACATTGCAGAATGAAACAAAGTAAAATGGAAGACCATTACGCATTTTCATGATGGAATGCCAAGTACTAAACCCAATTTATATAAAAAACAATTTAATTAACTTCTTGTATATACAAAGAATTTGCACACTCATTATATAATTGCGTGGAAATTGTTCCTTTGGTGAGGAAGGGAGCGAACTGCTTACAATTATTTTGATAATTTTTTAATATTAAAATTTCTTCATTTCACTGTACAATCTTAGATGTGACAAATGATTTAATTTTATTGCAATTTCTTCATTTTATTATATATTGTGAATTTACCCAATCTTCAGTATGCCACATGATTGGAGAAACATAACCATCAGTATGACACATGCTTGGAAAAACATAGCCAACACTTGAGCTTCTTGGAAAAAACCTATAGTTTCACAAAAGTGCCATAATATGCCATTTTTTTGAAAAAATCCCAAATCGAAAGTTCCTAGCTGCCAACAGGGGGTAAGATTTTGACGAATTTCAGAACACTTCATTTTCTTTCCTTTTCTTTTTATTTTAAATAAAGCTAGAGATTTCGGCGAGGGAGGGTTGTTGGATAGAAGACAGAAGGCTTGAAGCAACCTAGTAATGCAAGTGGTGGTCCACATAGATAGTCGATCTTCTGCTTGAAATATCTTTTCTTTTCGTGTAGGAAAGCTCAAACTGCACGCAACTGCAGAGATTCCTCACAGAGTCAACGAAATTGAACAAAAATGTTAGTGAAACTTCTCAGCAAAACACAATGTTTTCTTGGCAAGAATCATTTATAAGCTGATTTAGGTATCTAAATATACATGACGGTTGTGGGTTTTGAGTTGCGCTAAAAGTAGTTGGGGCAATGGACAAATTCATGTTTCATTGGTTAGGTGTATTAACATCATTATTCCTGTGTGCATTCACTTTTCTGCTGTTGTTGGACGCGAGGAGCGCTTTCCACAAATGAGCGAGTTGAATCCCTGGCAAAGTCCTCGTCCTCGGCGGTCTCACCATTCAACTTCTCGCTTTCATAGCAGGCACAAATATCAGTCTCTTGCAGGATTCAATGCAAGCGGTCCCCGAAGAAGATTTGAGGGATTCAATCCAAGCAGCCGAAGAGGAGAATTATTTCGAGGAATATTATGCTAATCAATTTGTCATCTTAGCCTGCCAACTTAATATTTGTGTATTCTTAGGGTATTTTATTACTGGAATGGTCTCCTCACGCTCACCAGACCACTTGGCAGCAATTGCAGTTTTAGTAATAGGTTTATACTTCCCAATAAAGAATTACATCTCTCGTAGTGATAATCATGATCACCAGGGAAATTCTGGCTCTTTATTGACCGGTTATTTTTACCTTAACTCGATCATGTTCATATGCATTACGTTTCTTATTGTTTTACTAGGCTGCACAGTTATAGCTGGCATTACTGTTCGCCGTATTCTGAAACAGAGGATTTCTTCAATTCTGTCAACTGATAAAGATGAAGAAGCTCAACTATCCACAGAGGCAAATGAGAGGATATCCCGCTCGTGGAGTGATTTTGAAGATGAGTTGTTCAAGTCATGGATTGTTGCTCGCGCTTCCCAGCCAGATTATGTTATAGCCAGATCAGTCTTGAGTTCAGTAGTAGGCATTGTACTCACATCCTGGGTCATTCTATATGGTTGTATTAGTCGCGGATTGGAACATATTTAAAAAGTCCGTAGGGCCACTATTATTTTTATTGTCGGTTTACGTGGTAGAGGAATGGCTTGTCATCTGCTGCAGATGGTGGTCGTCGCTTCTCATTTTCAAGAGATGCTTCTGCTTTGAAGACTTCTGGACACGCGCTCTGCGTGAAAAAATTGACATGTACAACCTCAAGAATTGGCGGTCAACATCAAACTACTCGCTCGAGATATCCTTCGCAAGGATCGCAGCACTTCTTAGATTGCATAAACTACTGTATTTGTTTTGGGTGTTGCAGATATTGGTGGTTTTAGTAAGCAAATTTTTGTGGGTTTTGTCGGAGATTCTGTTAGGCAAGATTTTGCGGCAGTGTGAGAAGCATGCGTGGAGTTTGCAGCAGAGGATTCAGCCTACTTCAACAAGGTATAATTATAAATCCTATGCTGCTGTATTGGAACGCATCTGTATGCCTGGTGAAGATCCCTCAGATCTGTGGAAAGCCAACAAGAGGGCCATCAACAGGATAGCCATGCTTCTCAAGGAAGGTCGTGGTAATGGCAGAATCACCAATAGTCTCTTCATCCCATTTTCCCTGGAATGGGTAGATCAAGGTTTCCAGCTTGCAGATAAACTCCAAAACGCAGGGCTTCCTCAAGTTGTCGAGTATTTTCCCAGTTCTAAAAATCAGTGTTGAAAAATGACGGTGGTGTCCTTGACACTTTTTATAATTAAACTTCATAAGCCAGTCTAATCAGATCGTTTGACCAGCGCTTTTAAAGCGTGCAATCAAGTTTGGGATTTGCTCTCCTTTCTAAACGAGAGTGATTCTCCCCTCGAAGACGACGGTTTCGAGAGCGGCGCTGCTGACAAAGAATTTTCCAGACTCCGACAGCTTTATGAAAGCCTTCCTATTTGCTTGGACGAATCTGCTCAGAAAATGACTATTGAAAAGGCAAAGGACTTATGCAGATGCCCGGTGGAAATGATGGAAATGAATAAGGCAGTGGGGGAAATACAGGGATGATACCCATAGCAAGGATTGGATGAGAATAGCACCCAGCCATTACCTCTACAAACTGTGCAAAGTAATGGAAGCCGAGTTAGAGATAGAGAAGATAGAGGATTTGTGTTAAAGATCCGATGAAGTCCTGAGTCCACCGTCGGTGGATGTGTCTCACCGTACGGCAAGACCACCGTACGGTGGAGACAATCTCACTGAACGGTAAGACTCCGGAGGTAAAACTCCAAACGGTAAGACTCCGTACGGTGGAAACAATTAAGGCTCCGGAGGTAAGAGTTCAGACGGCAATACTCCGAACGGTAAGACTCCGGACGGTAAGTCTCCGAACGGTAAGATGCC
>MU227624.1:576534-588812 GCA_018584345.1 Thuja plicata | reverse complement strand
CTGTGTTATGGTTTTCTGCATATTTTTAATTTACTTGCATATCTCTGTGGCTTAAATTACAGTTGCTTATTTCCTTGGCATTTTTGGCGTTAGGAGAGCGTTTTCGCACCGTTGCTTTCCTTACAATTTGGAGGCACAGTCAGAGGTTGACATAGCAGAGGATCTGATCACCTGGACAGAAAGCTCACTGAGAAATGTAATTGTTGCATGTGTGTGCATGGTGCCCGATATGCTAGCAAAGCACTGTTGGAAATGCGCGCAAGGATTTGATGAAGACACGATATGGGAAGCAATTTATTTAGCAGGAAAGGCCCGAGGAATGATGGAATCGTGGGGGCTGGAATTGAAATGGAGCTCCAACGAATGGACATTCCACCTGAAAGGACTCACGCAAGCCTAATTTAAGATCGCCGAGTAGATCTTTTACTTTTTTAGTCTTTCAGTGTGATGTTTGATTGTAAGGTAGTAGAAAAAGTTTTATTATTATTATTATTATTTTGACTGCTTTCCCTTCTATATGCAATGACCAAAGACTAAATATTTGACTATTCATGCTTTTGACATGTAAGTCTTATTTCACTTAAACAAGTTGAGATATTCACTCACTTTTGTTTGACATGTTACAATCAATGAAAAATCCTAACTACATATGAAAATGGTAGAAACTCACATACAATCTCTATTTCTACTCTTTTCTACTATTATTTAAGTATTATTATGAGTCTAATAAAATAAATATAACAATTAAGAACATTTGTAATATACTATTACAGAATTACATACACTTCTTGATCACCTGATCCTTGTGTGAGTTTTAAATGAGCATATAAAAACAATAAACGTATCTTAAAACAGTGATAGAAAAATAAAGACAAACACATAACACATCAAATTTATAGTTGTTTGACAAATCTGACTACATCCACTCTCAACGCAGGGAAAACTTTTTATTATCATTTAACCAATACATCATCCATGGCTTGTACACAACCAATATATATAAACTTATATAGCTATCAACTACGGAGATGGGAGAAGGTGAAAGGTCATGCCAGTTGGGCTTCACATACACAATGATCTCCTACTTGAAATCCAACTGACATAGCCATTAACAGTGGCATTCCCTACATTTCCACTTTTAATTTACATCATAACTAGGCCCATAAACAATTTCAACATTGCTAAACTCTTTTCACAGATAGTGAATGTTAATCTTCTCCAAATACTGTCAAACTGAATACAATGTAACAGTTGAACATCTTCTTTTATAACTTTTGCAGGTGCAAACTCACCCACAAATCCATGAAGGTAGCATCTTGTTTTATAACTTTTGAACATCTTCTTTTATAATTTGAACATACATCCAATAATAACATTGTTATTTGATAGCAAGCTTGAATATGTACTGTATTTAAACATATATCTAACACCATTATTGATGCCTTGGTAGCAACTTATAATAGTATTACCGATCCTTTTGTCCTTTAAGAACACATTGTTTTCTCATCTTGTGTGTCTTCTATTGAACATGCATATCCTCTTCCATTAAACATATATCAATGTTATTTGTTTTATTTTATACAAACATGCCAGTATCTTTAACATTAGTAAGATGAACTCCTTATATGATGTTAACAATGTTTGAATTCTGTATATGCATTTTCCAGTATGATAGCATTGCAATTTAGTTTTTCTGTATATGCATATTTCTTTATAACAACATTACTGCTATCCCCTTTCTCCACAATATGCACTGACATTTGATTTTCCATATATGCATATTCATTTGATAATAACTAAATGACGCTTCTGGTTATAATATCATTTGTTTTTGTGTTCATGCATAACAATAATCACCTTGATCAAACAACATTACAATTGACCTTCATTTTTGCAAAAGTGAATAACAGTGTTACATTATCATTTGATTGCAAGAAGAAATTCATCTTCTTCTTTGCACATCTCGTCATTTCATATACTTAGTGTCCTTGTACACCAGTTTTCACAACAACATTTGATTACTCTGCACTTGATATCAACCGTGCTTGAATTCATGATTACTGTTTCTTTGATGACATCATGAGCATCTGCATTTGCATGTACATGTTACTTTACAAAAATAGAAAAAAGAATACAGTGATATGAAAGTTTTATAACTTTATATAGCAGTGTTATTTGACCATATTTTTGTATATCGGTTTGTAATTCATCCTTCTTTGGCATCTTATCATTGCATTAGATAATCTCACAACAACATTACTGTACTCTGCATCTTGGCACCAATGACATTAAAACTTGTAACAACATGCATCAACTTTGTCTTCCACTGCTACTCACTCCAATTTTGCAAAAACAACATGTATTCACTCTGTACTAACTGTAATGAATTGCATCTCTCCTTCTGCATCTTTCAATTCCTGAACTCATAAACTCCTAGCATTCCTTTCTCTTTTGATAATGCATCTTGTGAGGTTCAAGCATGGGCTTGTGACACTCACTGCACTTTTTTTGTCATCTACTACTAGTGAACACATAGATCATATCTATTTCTGTATTTTAATATACTTCTTCTTATTCTTTTTGTAAACATCACTAAATCCAATATGTTATGTTAGTGAACATGACCAACAAATCAATTTTTGTGTGTGAGTGCCATGCATCATGACATTCATGCATGAATGTTGGTTGATTGCTTGTGTTCACTATCCTAACACTAACTTGTTGTTCTGAAAAAGGTTTCTTAGCTAAAGGAACTAAGTCCCTTTAATTCAGATTCTTTGGTTTTACAAACAACAAATTTTGTATAATGTAGAATGATAACCATATATAGTAAAAGGTTTCATGGAGGGATGTCGCTTTGATACTGTTATTTTGTTGATGCAGATGCATACTTTTCTATTGTATTGATGTTATTGGTAGATGTGCAGCTCTGAAAGTCTGATTGTTGTATGTTGTTTTAGGTTTCCATTGTATTACTTAGATCCAATTTTGATCTAACACCTTTTCTTTCCATGATGCAGGACATGACCCTAAGACCTAAGATGCAGGACATGAAGACTTATGAAAAAGGCATGAAGACATGGACAAAGCTCAGACAACCAGCACCCATATCACAAAGTTGACTTCTAGAAGGCAATGCATGGACCCCTACTCATGCTTCTATCATTCTTTCTTTTCTACAATTTCTTCTAAGTTCCAATATGAAAGATGTAATATGAAAGGCACATTTATTTATTACCTTCAGTTTGAATGCACAATGTAATGACCAATTATGAATTTGAAAATTGGAATATGATCAATACTTAGAGTACAATGTAACTAATAATATGAATGAAATAGCAATGTATTTCATCTTCATTAGCTAAAAAGTAATGTTAAAGAGGTATACCTTTATGCAATTTTTTAATGTTTATGATGTTCATCATGCATGTACAAATTTAGGGTAACACCTCTATCTCTAGACATGTCTATATCTCCCTCTTCCTAGACTCCATATATCTACATCTCTTTGAATCTCTATCTCTATCTCCATCTAATTGTCTTTCCATCTGTCTACCCCTATACCTCCCCCTCTCTCTACCTCTCTCTCTGTATGACTTCATGTCTTTATCTTTATCTTTCTATTTATACCTCTTTAAATTTTGTTTCCATATATTTATGTCTTTCAATTCTATCTTTCCCTCTCTCTGTCTCCTCTTAACTCTCTTCTCTATCTCTATCTCCATCTTTCATCTTTATCTCTATCTTCATCTCTATGTCTCTCTCCTAATCCCACTCTCTCATTCTTTCCTCTTTCTACCCATACCACTCATGATTTCTCCTTTTATCCCTTTTGCAAATATAACATGAACTAGTTGGTAATGAAACCTGATTATATTCCTCATTCTAAGCTTTTGTTTCAATCATGCCCGAATTCATGTAAGTGGATGCATAGTTGATATGAAACTATCACTTTTCAATTGACACCATTATCACACATTCAAAATCATTTGCTAAATGGTCTAATAATTAACCTTATGTAGTACACAAACCTATGCAAAAGATCGACCAATTTTTTTCATAATTACCCTTCCACACTTCTTTGACGTACTCATTTCACACCAATCTGTGATTGCAAATTTACTATTTTTCATTTGAAAAATAGATTTGACCATAAGATATATGAAACTCAAGCCTTACATTTAGTATGTTAGAAAAAAATACAATTTCAAATGATTTAAAATACCATTGAGTACATTCAAAGGAAATGCTAGCCATGTGAGCTATGAATATAAAACACAACTCTTCTTCCTACGTTCTCTCTCTTCAAAACAGCTAAAATAAAAGAAAAACATTAGTAATCCAGTGATTGTAGTCCGTGTTGACTCTCCAGGCCAATGAAACAGGAGCAGTATCAATATATTAAAAATTATTAGCTGTTGGGCATGTCCAGTGGCTTATCAATCCTGTAATCAAGAGAGCTAGAGACAATTTCCGTGAGAACTTAGGAATCTAGAATCTAGAATTTATATGGTGATGTCCACTAGTAACCTAATTTTCAGGAAAATGCTTATGAACTTGGAAAACATCGAGCTTGACCTTGACCGGGAATCCTGCAGAGATGCTCTGCCTTCCATTCGGCACAATCTCCACGCTCTACGGATCTTGTCGGCAAGTTTACAGTTTAAATAGAGCCAGCATCGAACGAGGTGCAATGCCAATCCCGAAATCAAAGCAGAGAAGTGAGGATGGGAGTAGAAAGAGAAATTGAAGTGCCAACTCTGGTGGAAGACTTTGCAGGAGCACTCAAAGTTTATGACAATGGACGAATTGTTCGCACTGACGAACATCTCGTTGTGAACGTTCCTCCGTCTCACAACACCAGAGATGTTGTAATAGATGACAAACTGGACATTTGGGTGCGCCTCTTCCTTCCTCCGCTCAAACCCACCTCTTCCAAGTTACCTGTCGCGCTCTTCTTCCATGGCGGCGGCTTTTGTTTCCTTTCACCAGCGTTTGTGGGTTGCCACACTTTTTGCGAAAAGTGGGCTGCCAGCTTGGGAACGATGATGGTTTCTGTGAATTACAGATTGGCCCCGGAACATCGCCTTCCTGCTGCCTACGACGACTCTATGACTGTGCTCCATTGGCTTGTCTCGGCTTCTGATCCGTGCCTCGATGCGTACGCCAATCTGAGCAACGTGTTTGTGATCGGGGAGAGCTCGGGAGGGAATATAGCTCATCATCTGCTCATGCAAGCCCAGGCTGCCGATTTCTTTAAGAATATGAGAGGAGCGATTCTCATTCAGCTATTCTTTGGTGGGGAAGATCGTACACAATCTAAGAACGTCGGTCCAGCCGATGTATTTGTGAGTGTAGAAACATGTGATACACTTTGGAGGTTGGCGTTGCCCTCTGAAGCGCGGGGGAATAGGAATCATTCATTCAGTAACCCGGTCATGTACTTCCCTTCGGAATTAAGCAGCGTAAAGAGCATTCCTCCGATGTTGGTTGTGTTGGGAGGGGAGGATTGTTTGAGGGATAGAGGTGCAGAGTACTACGAAGCCATCAAAGTCTCAGGCAAGTGTAAGCATATTGATTTGATGGTGTTTGAAAAGGAAGAGCATGGGTTTCATCTCTTTTACTACGAAGAAAATAATGAGCAAGGTAATCACAAATCCAACAACGAGAGACTGATGCGCGAGGCAGCGATCTTTGTGACTTCCAACACCCTTTGACCTCGCTATATATTCTTAAGTAGGTATGCATATTTGCTCTCTCAAATAAAATGTTTTCAAGCAAGGCTGGCGGACTCTGGACGCTTTAAATAAATCTCCAAATTTGAATCCTTGCTGGTTTGTTCTTGCTAATTCAAATTTCGGCCAGTACAATCATTTTATTCTCCAACGTATTTCAGGAATGTCTTCCCCTGCTTAGTAGTCTTGGCATTATGATATATTGCTATTAGAATTCTATTGTGTAGTTTGAGTCAAATTCATTAATCTATGTTTTATGAGCATGGTTCATAAGAAACAATATTTCATAAAATAAATGATATACTTAGTATTCATTGTATGTACTTCTATTCTTATGTTGTATATTAGTTTTCAATTATCACAAATATATGAATATCTATTTCCAAAGGCATCTTATTATATTTATATAACTAGCCTACTTATATTTTATAAATAAAAAATGTAATCTATCTAAAAGGAAAGTTCTCATTTCTCATTAGATAAGGAAGAAAATTGTAGTCTTATCTTTTGCAAAAATATTTTAATTATTTATTTTTCTTTGTCGAATTTAAACTTACAAAAATGCATACAAAATTAACATTTGACGATCCAAAACGTCTTAGGAGAGTCAAACATTGACAACAAAGAATACAACTTGCACAACTATCCATTGTCTCCTCTCTCCCAAAAAAGTATAAATAAGGGTTGATTCTCGCATTAATGTTTATTTTCTTTGACACGAGCTTTAATAGTATGTTTGCTTTCAAATATAAAAGAACAGTTTACTTTAATCAGAAGCCCAGAAGGCCACAATCTATAAGATGCTCCAACGGATGGGTATTGAAATGCATTGTTTGGCATTGAATGTGAATATCATACATGCATTTCTACACAAGGACATAATGGTTCCTTGAAACCTAAACGACCTATAATGAAAAACCACCTAAATTAAGAAGGAAAAATATCAAATCTTTTATCACTCAAAAGAAGGTCTTCATCTCTCTAAGTATTAAAGCTTGATCGAAATGTCCCAGACAAAGAGTTGAATGAGAAACCCATAAAGATTGATCACAAAGCTAGGGATGTGGATTGAACGATAGTGGGATGTTTAGATAGATAATTGGTACAATAATGAGATGAATGATAAGAAGATAGTGAGAAGATAGTGGGGGTAATTGGATGGGAGATAAGAGGAGATAAAAGGAATACTAGATGTAGGATAATAGGTAGATGAGGTTAGAATTCTATGAGGAAGATATGAATATTTTGGGACCAATCAAAAGGAAGAATAAAGGGAGCCCTTAGATCTAGGTTATAAAGACATTAAAGACACGAAGAATGTGAAGATCGATAGAGGAAAGTGAGAATAACATGGATGTAGATGGAAGAAAGGAGATGGGATGAGTGATATTGGATGATGAAGATGGGATGTAGTGGATAGAGTTGACCACATAGTGTTGACTGTAAGACAATGGGGGTCACAAACAATTCTTATTTTATATTTTTTTATCATTGAACTTGTGAGAGGAACCACAAGAAGTCTTTTATACTATTGGAAAGATTACTTATATTTATCCTTTCTTTTTTTAATATTTTTTTTTGTTTGGGATATTTTAATTTTTGACGAGATAAAGGTATACCATTACTTCTTTTATAAGTAGTTCTTCCCCTTTTTACTCTTCACCTAGAAAACCCTAACACAGATATTATCAATTGTCATTAATTATGAAGGGTTTGATGTAGAGGTTATTAAATATGTAATCAACGTGCTTTCCATATCATGTTCACCATATAATAAAAATTACATTTCTTAATTAATTCTTTATATGAAATGTCACTTGAATTTTTTCCCATGAATAATAGAGTGCCATTATTAAAAAATACTATATAAATATAACAAATTTTTAATAAATAAAGTACACAATATGAAACTTTCAACCTTATAGTTATTTTGATATTGTTTTTTATTGCTGGTAAAAATAGGTTTTATGGGGACCCGACACCCCTTACAACCATTACAAAAAGGATAAAAGCACTTAAATCGCTAAACAGAAACATGATTGAGCCCCAGCGCGCAACACCCAAGACCAAAATAGAAAACCAAAGAAATAAGCCAGAAACCATGTATGCCCCCCGGCAACCTAAAGCCAAAAATGAAACAACAAAAAGGAGGGGAACAACAAGAACTAGGCAAACTCCAGGAGAGTGCCTTCCACTTCCTTCTTAGCCTCAGAGACCTTCTTGATGGCAGCATTGAAGTCTGATAGCTCTGAAATCCTATCTTGGATTTTCTTCTTCTTGGCAGAATGTGTGGGCTTGCTCGGGCCTGCATCTTCCATGTCATCTTTTTCGTCTTCAATCTTCACAATACGGGAACTAGTATCCAACTCCGATTTGATGGAGTTAAAACAATCCATAGCCTAACCCATGAATATATTTTTATCCTTCATGTGTTTCTTCAGAGTGATCTCCAGGATGTCAAATCTATCACACAGAGTCTTCAAATTATTTTCATCCTCCTTGTTCTTTTTATGATCAATCCCGGCCGACCAAGAATCCTGATTCCCTTGAATAAGATCAACACGAGGAGACAGAGCATGAAAGCTGAGATGGAGGCTTTTGATTTTCTTAAATACCCATTTCATAAGATGAAACGAGTACATAGACACAGCCTTTGCTGTTTGAAGAACTCCAATTTGGGTTCAAGTTTGTCTTCTATGTCATCTTGAAGGAGTTGAACATTCCGCTCATACATATCCACCATTCTAGAAAAAGGAATATTCCTTGAAGTAGTAGGGATGTTACCCTTCTTAGCAGTGTCTTGACCTGGGGTATCCTCCTCCTTCCTCTCCAACTGTACTTCCATAACCATCTCAAGCTTCAGAGAGATGGGTATATCATGCTCTTCAGAACTCACATAGTTGACCAAAATTGGAACTTTTTGGCCACCCACATCCCCCTCACTATCTATAGGATCATTTCCTTTCTCCTTGGCGATATGGGCACACAGAGACTTGTCTTCATCATCGCCAGAAACACTCACTGAGACTGACAAAGACTCCTTACTCTCATCTTAAGACTAGGAATGGGGGATATAATCAGTTTCTTCATAACCGTCAACACTCTCACCATCAGAGTCCGTGTCCATTCCTTTAGTTTTTTCAAATTTTAATTTTTGAACTGTCAGCTCTGCCAAAACCTCCCCCACTCTAATCCTTTTACCATAAGCTTTTGCAGAGCCAGAGTCTCTCGATGAGAGAATTAGGGGAGTTATTTTGATATTGTTAAGGCATGTAGTTTTTGGTGGTATCTTATTATTATTTTTTATTGTAAGTAATTTGGGGGTTTTATAAACATTGATGTTTTATTCTATTTTTACATATAATCATTATATTTTATGTCATAGGAAAATCTAGATACCAATTTGGCAAATAGGGTCCTTCCACATGCGATATGACAAAATGATTTTATTTATAGCCTAACCTTGTTCAACATTGCCTCTCCACTCACACCTTAAGTAAATAATTAATGAAACTTGAGTCATTTTGATGATAATTTAATAAATGGGTAACTAAGTTAAATTATAGTTTTTCAAGGTATTAATTATTAGTGAATATTATTACTATTTATGATTTACTTATACGATATGCTATCATATTTATCTTATTTCTTATGTGTGATATGCATCATTAGTCATTCAACTTTCAAGTTTCACATTCAGCTCTTTTCTTTATCACATTTTTACTCCAATGTACCAAATGATGATTCATATATCCACTAAGAAATTTTAAGAGATTGAATTCTTACTTTTGAACTCCTTCATAACATATGCACACTAGTATAATAGTATAGTCATTGTTCTTGATTTTTAACTTCATAAATTATTTGATCACCATGGATTTCTTAATAGTATGAAACTTTTCACTTTTTCATTTATTTCTCTTTAATTCTATTTTCTTGTGTACCCAATAGTATAAAATCTGCAATGAGTCGAAATAAGTTGACAAATTTCATGTACCTTGAAACTTTTTTTATTTAATACATAGCATACTCCTATGTATAGAGATATCTAGCTTACACTAACTTGGTCAAAATTGCTCCTTAGTCTATCATAGGTAATTTATTTTACCTGGGATGTGTTTTTTCCCCTCTCTTGTGATTTCATTTGGAGGTAATTACCTATATATTTGTTTTCCTCTCTTTCATTTTATCTCATACACATTTGATGTTTTCTATAATATATACATATATTAACATAGGCAAGAATTTCCATTTCGATAAAAAATTCATGCGATATTATAAACATGTATATTAAGGATTTATTAAATGCATTAAAATTGCACAATAGCACATCAAGAAGATTAATGTGGATTCCTAAAAAATAATTGATGTAATAAACACTAGTTATTGTCATGAAAATAAAACATATTAGTTTATACTTTTGACTTATTTATTTTTATTTTTGAATATTGTGTCATTAGCTCATTTAGTTTATTCCCTCATGTCATAAATTACTACCTAAAGGTTTGATAAAGTGTTGTTCCCATCCATTATTTTTAATTCGCATTCACATGCATGGTGAATCTATATTTCTCATTATAGGAGGTATAGTTTGAATAGAACTTTCTGTTGTTAGGATTAAGTAACACTAAGAGGCGGGTGAATCAGTATTACAACACTTTAAATTAAACTTAAACTCATTCCACATAAACCATATCATTTATGAAGTGAAAAGAATATAAGAAAATAACACGCAACTCATTACAACATTATTTGTTGTCGAGGAAACCCTGGCCAAGGGAAAACCCCGGTGGGGATGGTACCCACTAGCATGCACTAAAGTATAATGTCCCTGATAGGAGACCTAGCCTTGTTAGGATTTGAATATTACATAGTACATTTCCTTGTTAAAGGAATATTAACCCGGTTAAAGGTATACAACACCCTATTAGGGGTACACTAAGCTTACAACTCTTGTACAACCAATACTTCTGTTACAAAGTATTCTCAGTAATGAACAAAAACAAACATCTCCAATGCTTAGATAGTTCCAGTTATAGCTCTCAAAAAAATCTCTCAATCTTTGATCTCGCATCTGTCATCAGTCATCTCTAACTCTTTCACATACACACATATCCATCAATAACCCTTTTTTTTTAATTTCTGAGATATACATATAAAAATAAAAATTTCACTAGGAAAAGCATAACTCCTTTAAAACCAATTAAAAAAATACTAAACTAAACCAATTAGCATTAATAATCCATAGAATGATCATTGATCAATATCTAATGTAAAATCTTTAAGTTCGACATTGTAATTCTTCCCCACACATGCTAACCGCACTATCAAGATGCTAGTCATGGCATCGTATCCTGATTTTTGCACATTCTTTCTCCATGCGCTATAAGGTAAACATGGCTAATGTAACCAACATAGTTGGAGTTATGGTAAAAGGTGATGCCAAGTCACCATGCAATTTCCTTCCCACCCGCAATGCTATGGATTTAGAATTTCAATCCGCAACCTCCACTATATTGCTGATGTTACCACAATGTCTGAAATTATCACTACAATCTACCTCTACATAATTCACTAGAAAATCAATAGTCTAACTCAAAGTGCCAGATCCACTCCATTGAATTCACAATTCGGTAGGCATAATATTTGTTCAAACCCCGAAACTAGTTCTTCATTCCAGAAATTCATAAAAGATGCATAAGATGTTGAATCAAGTATTTTGAAAGCCTCTATATAGATTTGAAACTTCATCATGAAGGCTCAATGCAAAGCTTCAACTTGACTCATCTCATGACTTAAAGCTCCAACTTATGATATAATCATTTGAATATACAAGCTTATTCTTCAAATAATAATAATCTTCATTAATATTTAAGTCCAACCCAAAGTAAAAGGATATGATTAAATAATAATGATTTTACTTAAATAAATAAAATATAAGAGATAATTAATTAAGCATAGGGTAATACCACAATAGTGGGTTACACTTTTCGGGAGGAAGGAATTCGTCCCGAAAAGCGTGACCCACTAAAACATCTTCATTACTTTCGATCGAAAATGCTAAAAACTTTCAAACGAAACAGACTAACTTTCGATCGAAAGTAACTAGGTTTACTTTTGGCAGAATAAACCCACTGAAACAGTCCTTGTGACTGTTTCGGCTGGGTTGAAAGTGACAGTGGCTGCTGGCTTCCGTTTTATCAAACGTCAATAAATCAGGTTTTTCACGTTTCTAATTTCCATATTTTATTGTTTTATAATATATATTGTTTGTATATATGTATTTTAATGTTTTTTAATATATATTGTTTGTAAATATGTGTATATATGCATGTATATGTGTATATATGTGTATATATGCATGTATATGTGTATATATATGTATATATGCATGTATATATGTGTATATATGTGTATATATATATGTATATATGCATGTATATATGTGTATATGTGTATATATGCATGTATATGCATATATGTGTGTATATATATGTATATATACATGTATATATGTATATATATGCATGTATATGTGTATAT
>MU227624.1:537452-576434 GCA_018584345.1 Thuja plicata | reverse complement strand
TGAATTTTGATAAATACACAACAAGTTATCAGTTACGCAGTCAAGGTATGTCAAAATTACAGTTGACTCTACTTCAAACATTCATAAAATATGCAATAATCATGATAATGTCATCAAACCAATTGCACTCCCTCCATATGGATGTTACAAAACCAAATTCAAAAGAAGCACATCAATATCTATCTTAGAAAAAAAGTTATGTTGTACGAAGTCATTGTACCTTTTTGAAAAATACGTTTTTAGCAACATAGCAATTTTAGTGGGAGAAAAAAAAAACATTAAAATCAATTCAAAAAAAATTAAAAAAATATATTTAGAATCTAGACAGAAAATCCTAAAAGACTCTAGTTTACTTCGTCTTCCGATTTCAAATAGTTTAACGACAATATGCATCCGAATGTGAAATTTTTTATGTAGAGTTCAATGTCCGTTTAGGCAAAAAAGTGTAACCCACTATTGTGGTATCACCCCATACCTTAATTAATTAACAACGTAATCAACCCGAGCCAATCCAACTTCTTAGCTCTATCAACCAACTAAACGGATACCCTGTCATAAATGGAAACTAATAGAAATAGACTTACTAAAATTAGTAAGTCCCTCAAACTGGAAACTCTGCAAATGAATCCATAATTCCACTAATACCAATGCATAGGTGCCCTGCTATAAATAAAAATCATGACGATCACCTAAAATAAACACCTACTATAAATAGTAAGTTTGTCAATCTGATCTAAATGAAGAGCAGTCTTGGCATCACAGACCTCTAAAGTGGAAACTGACCATTGGCTCTGCCTCATGACTCCCTCCAACATCCTGATTAGCCTATGAGGGTCACAGAAATAAGCTAATCCCATTTTCCTAAAAATGGTAACATTACAGTCCTTCCTCCCTGAATTTGCTTATCCCCAAGAAATCCAAAAAAATAAAACACAAAATTCCACCTGGATCCCAATGATAGGATGGTGTAATGTCCATGTGATCACCAACTAGCTCCTATAACATCATCACTACTAAAACTAACATAACCTTCCAAACTGAATCAAACCCAACAATAGATGTCACAGGAGTAAATATCTCATAAGGGAGCAACTTGGAAGGCTGACAAAGCTTTCTTTCCTAAACTACACAAGGTGAGCTATCATACACACTGTCCATCCCATACATAACTAAATTGTGCACCTAAAAGAGATCATGCACATGAGGGTCAAAAGAAAAACCATATGTACTTGGCACCTTGTACACATCCCAATAAGAATGGTAAAACCCTAGAGCCAACCCATGCTAACATGCAAACAAGTCCTCAACCGTTTGGTCAAAAGAGAAATTATGAGCGCTCCTCAGTGTGTAATCATGGTGAAATGCTCCAATCCCTGTCAGAGGCTCATCAAAACAAAACTAAGAGTCAAGAGATGGCTCCAATCTCTGACCTTGAACAATAGGTCAAGTAGGATCCTGGGTAACCCTCTCAGCAAACCCAACCACAAAATCTCTATGAGGAATTATTGTAGTCAAGGTATCTAAAATCTTCCCCACTAACATAATAATATTGCGAGAACCTTGGATGAGTGTACCCTTAGAAGCCCCAAAAGGTCCCTCCTACAAAACCGGTCACTCAAGAAAGTATTCCCTGAATGACTCCGTGTAGTAGAAATTATAAGAATCGGCATCAACCTTCTCCCCTACAATCCACAACTGATCCCTCTCAAACTGCGACACTACCAACTGCCTATCACTATCAACTATATAAAAAGGAGGAATAGATTTTCTTTCGATAGAATGAAGAAACATCATCATGAGAACTTGCTTCCAAACCAGATGATACCATGTCCATGTCCTAGGCATCAAAGCGAGTGGTGTTAGCAACTAGCACACAAATCTCAAACAAATCCACACTGGCTACCAAATAATTCCCAAAAAATTGCTTTGTATCATTTATCATTGTGCTAACAATTGGAGAACTAGATACCACAAAAATCTCTCTACTGTCCTCCCCTAATACACTAACCTCCTTTGTATCACTGCCTTTGTCTCAAGGATGGATGTAACTGTGTCCCCAACACATCCATCACTGCAAACTATGGAAGATGAATCACCACCACCACCACTATCTATGACTAAACTGGATCTATGGTTGGTAAAGACTGAATCCGCTCCAATTCCATATTCACCTGTCCCAATTGCAACTATGACCCCTAAAGAGCCAATTGAGTTCCCTTTATAGCCTGCAAAGTTTTTGTGAGCTCCTAAGTAATCTCACTCACCTCCTCCTCTATGTCTATCAGTGCCTCATATGTCATATTCCCCCACTCAACTAGCTGATCTTGATTGGCTACCAATAGTAAATAATCCTATCTCAAAATCCTAACAGCCTCCCATAAGGAATGAATCTTTGTCAAGGAAATGTAGCTACGACCGTGCTCATCTTCCATAGGAGCACCCCAACCTTAAACAACCAAAAAATGATGAGCGAAATCAAAATGCTCGAGAGTAGAAGAAATGTCTCTCACTAACTCTTGACTGGCTAGTCACATGATGACTCTGTAGAATGGTCTACTATGCACAATATTCACTACACTGTCCACACTATGGAAGGAAGCTATGTCCCACAAAATCCCCTCAAGATCATTGAATCTCTATGTACTATCATCTGAGCACACATCTACCAACTGAGTACTGACATCAGATATCCTCATCTGCTATCAACTTAGAGTCCTCCCTCAGGGTCTAATAAATCAAGCATGAATTGCTGCAAGTAGATTCATCCTCATGAGTAATTGAGGAAGTAAGCTCATAATCACTCTCCTCATGTGCACTATCAACCTTGCACATTTCCACCAATGAGGTATCACTACTCGGTACCTCTAGAAACACTTCAACTCTCACACTATCCACATTATCAACAACAGGCTCAGGATGTTGAACCTCAGTAACACTATTTGTCAATGAGATAGACACATCCACATGTTCTTGTAAATAACCTCCACTGTCAGTTGTTGCACAAATAGGATTAGTGGCTGATCCAATAAGTACAAGAACATCTCCACTAAAATCAGCAGCTGCTGAAAAATCAACATGGAGATCTCTAGATGTTTCACTTGTAAACAACTCATGTCTCTCCTCATATTTTCCCTATGAAGAAGACCTATTGAACAACTTGAACCCAAGTATTTAGTTTCTTTATTGATAGTTTCTGGATCTAAAAGTGGTGCATTTAATATTTCCAGTGTTTGTCTTTGTTTCTCCATATCCTTAACTAAGGCATTTGTTTGCTTTCTTAACTCAAATAAATTGTCTAACTTATTTCCATGTTTTCCAAATTTCATGTATTTGTCCATGATTGCAAAAATAACTAAAGTGATGATCACTTAAGTCTAATAATTAAGCTCAATGAACCTTACCCAAACAGGGTGGGAGGAAATTTGCTCTGATACCATTGTAAAGAACCTATCTGGATCTTCTTTGCAATTTGACATGAAATTCACTTTGCAAGACAATATAAACTATACCTCTCTTTTGAAATAAAATAATAAAAAAAATTTAAAACATTTCTGATATATAAATATCAAATAACAATTTCGCTAGGAAAATCTTAAATCCTTTTAAAAAAATTACAAAAATACTAAACCAAATTGATTAGCATTAACAATCCATAGAATGATCGTTGAACAATAATGAATGTAAAATCTTTAAGTGCTTCCTCGTAATTCTTCCCCACACATGCTAGCCACACTATCAAGATACTAGCCGTGACATCATATGCTGATTGCTCCACATTCTTTCTCCATGCACTATAAGGTAAATGTGGCTGATGTAACCAAGGCAGCTGGAGTTACGATAAAAGGTGATGCCAAGTCACCATACAATTTCCTTCCCACCCGCAATGCTATGGATTTAGAATTTCAATCTGCAACCTCCTCTATATTGTTGATGTTACCACAACCTCTGCAATTATCACTACATTCTACCTTTACACAATTCACTATACAATCAACAGTCCAATTCAAAGTGCCAGATCAACTCCATCTAATTTACAATTCTATAAGAACAATATTTGTTCAAACCCTGAAACCAGTTCTTCATTCCATACATTTATAAAAGATGCATAAGATGATGAATGAAGTATTTCGAAAGCCTCTATATAGTTCTGAAACTTCATCATGAAGGCTCAATACAAAGCTTCAACTTGACTCATCTCATGACTTAAAGCTCCAACTTATGATATAATCATTTGAATATACAAGCTTATTCTTCAAATTATAATAACCTTCATTAATATCTAAGTCCAAACCCAAAGTAAAAGGATATCATTAAATAATAATGATTTTGACTTAAATAAATGAAATCCAAGAGATAATTAATTAAGCATCACTTAATTAATTAACAACGTAATCAACCCTGACTCTATTATCTGGACCCCCACCCAGACTGGTGCTTTCACAGTTAGTTCTACTTACAACTTGCTTCTTAAGGAGGAACTCAGGCGATTGGAAGAAGGTGTGGATCCCCCAGCTCACGCCTAAAATAAATTTTTTTTGGTGGACCCTAATGCACGGTAAGATCCTAACCCAAGATAATCTTACTAAAAGAGGCTTCTCAATGGCAAACAAATGTGTCCTATGTGAGAAGGTGGAAGAGACAGTAAATCACCTCTTCATCCACTGTGACTATGCTACCAACATGTGGCAAGGAATTTCTAACATATTGGGTATCTCGTGGGCCCTGGATGGCGAGGTGCACCAATTTGTTAACTACAGATCCCTCTCAAACCACCCTCTACTCCAACTCCTCTAGCGTATGCTTCCCCTGCACATATGTTGGTCCATCTGGAAGGAAAGAAACAACAGGATCTTCAGGGAGAAAGGCATCCAGCCTGAAATCTGTCTCCTTATCGAAACTAAGCTCCTGAGTGAAAATGTCAGGATGGCTAAATGGAAGCTCCCATCCAATCCTCCTACTGCCTGGGAAGCTAAGATAGATGAACACTGGAACCTCCTGAGTGGGTTCTCCAGGTTTGACAATGCTAAAAAGACTGCCAGAAAAGCTACCAAATGGACTGCCCCTCCTAGAGGCAGAATAAAATTAAACTTTGATGGGGAAGTTAATAATATTGGGCATGGTGGGGGAGGAGTGCTAAGAGATCACCATGGCACTTGCCTTCTGGCTTATGCGGGACCAATCAATAACTATACTGTCACCTAGGCGGAAGGGACTGCACTTCTCTGGGGGATTAAACTTGCAAAACAGATGAACTTCAAACAACTGGAAATTGAGGGGGATTCCAAAGTTATAATAGAGGCAGTCAAGAGTGGAGCTGGTGCAGGGTAGTAGGCTAGACCTATCATTATGGAGATCTGTGAGCTTCTTGAGAGCTTCCAACATATGACTATAGGCCATACCTATAGAGAGGGAAACTCAGTTGCTGACTCATTGGCAGCAATTGGTCTAAAACAAACCAAACTAAATAGTTGGATGTTAGTTGGTGATTTACCTCCGATGACTCAGCAACTCATCGTGGGAGAAATGAATACTATACTCTAAATGTGCCAGGATGGCTTATTTATTACGAACCCCTCCTCGATCATGTGTTGGCGTGTTTGAGTGATTTGTGTGATTATGAAAGGCAAAACTCAAATTCCCATAAATTTCTATCATTACCTTTTGTTCGTGTGGAGTGATTGCTGTCAATGTCAAAAGGTATGTTTGGCTATTAATGGTAGTAATGATATTATTACTATTTATGTTACCTGGAGATCCATTAGATTTGATAGTATGGAGCCCGTTCTCCAAAATTCTCAAAACTGACATGTTATGTATAAGCTTTTTTTGAAATGGATTTGTAAAAGAGAGTGGTTTTATATGGCATGCAACAATAGTCAGCTCTCATACCCCAAGGATATTTCAACGCTTTAAGAGCAAACCTCTGATATGGGGGGTAATATTCTCCATATTGAACCTGATAATATTGATGAAGCCTTTACTTCTGATCCACTGGTCACCCATTATTGCAAGGAAACTGACATTTGGGGTTTCATGTAATGCATGAAAGGTGGACATGATGAGAGAATATCTAAACAGTTTGTCTCCTCCTGGAGCAGCAGAAGTGTCTCAGTTGGGGGCATTCACTTCCAGTTCAATGAGGAGGTCATCGTTGAGGCTGCAGGGCTCTCTATGGTGGGGAGAAAGTACAAAAAGACCAGTCAGACTGCCGACCCTACCAGCCTAAAACAATTTTTCAAAGATGGGGAGCTACCGGTTAGAAAACAGGGGGGTTTCAACAGAGAAGAGCTGCCGAACTTCTGGCCAAAAAATTGTCTCATTATCATGAAGTATTTCACACTTGAAGGTAATTTTATGGTGTTTTACAACTACCACTTACCTTTCCTGAATCATATTAGGAACAAAGATTTAATTTCCATACCGTTTTATCTTTTGCAATCTATAGAAAGTAATGTCCTTGATATCAAAAGCAACCCTGATAGAGCTATCCTCCACCAAGGCCTCCTCTATCTTTTTCAGTTTCACAAAGCCATATGCCTGGCACCCCAACCCCCTCTGATTATTCAGATGATGCCCTAGGAGAAGTCCCCTGAAAAAGCCGAAAAGACCACCAATTCCTCCTCCCAGTCCATCCGTATCACTCAAGGGCCTATGAAGATGGAGAAAAAAACCCGTAAAAAATGTATTAAGATTCCCACCTATAAGAGGGAAGGCCATGAGGAATCATATGTTTCTGACTCTGTGGATTACAATGAAGGGAAAGGGGTTGACAGCACACCTGAGACGGATTACAAGCCCAAAAAATAGAAAATGATGGAAACCTAGGTCAATTTGGAGGTGGACCTAAGTGGTTCAGGCCGTAGGAGGTCTAATAGAATAGCCAAGGAACAATGCAAAATCAAGATGTTGGAAATGACCTCCAAGGAGCTCTCCCTGACGGAAAATGTCTCCCACTCCACCAACTCCAGAAATGATTCCTTAGAAGGCTATATGAGCCTGACTGGTAATATTCCCATGACCAACCCCCAGAGAGCCACGGTAACCCCCAAGAATCCCACCCCTCCCCAAAGCCCCCACCATGATTCCTAGGATAAACCTCTCTCCTCTGGCATGGAGGAAAAATGCAATTTCACAGGCACCCTTAAAAGAAAGTTTGTGATTATTGACAAATAAATTGTTGAGATTAAGAAGAATATGTAGGACCTGATGAACCACTGCATGAGAACCAACAAATTTGCACTGAAGGTCATGGATGCCTCAGCGACGACCCTCTATAATGTGCAGGAAAAGCTAGTGGGTGGAAAATTGGAAGCAGACGAGGATAACAAGGATCTGTTCCTGTTTCTTCAGGAGGAGTGGGCAAGAACCCTGCTGTCTAAATAGCTGGGAGGGAAGAATTAATGTTTTTGTCTATGGTTCAGGTTATTTTGGTTTGGTTGAGCCCTACGAGGCTTATTGACAATACTTTTGATGCTACTGATGATAGCAATTACTCTGGTTTAATCCCTTGGAGTAGAACTGTCACTTTTGTTTTTGATAGAGGCAGAACTAGATTCGGTGTTTGTGATATACTGCTAAAATGCTTTTAGCTTTGAATAGTTCCATTAATATACTGTTAATGTGCTACTAGTCCTCTATTCCATGGGCCAGCACCCTCTTGCTGCTTTTTCTATCAAAAAAAATGTAATCAACCGGAGCCAACCCAACTGCTCTGCTCTGTCAACCAACTGAACGGACACCCTACCATAAATGGAAACTTATAGAAATAGACTTACTAAAATTAGTAAGTCCCTCAAGCTGGAAACTTTGCAAATGAATCCACAATTCCACTCATACCAATGCACAAGTGCCCTACTATAAATAAAAATCATGACGATCACCCAGAATAAACACCTACTATAAATAGTAAGTATGTCAGTCTGACCCAAATGAATAACAATCCTGGCATCACAGACCTCTAAAGTGGAAACTAACCATTGGCTCTTCCAAACGACCCCCTCCAACATCCTAATTAGCCTACAAGGGTCATAGAAATAAGCTAATCCCATGTGCCTGAAAATGGGCACATTACATCCAAGATATCCACGTCTGCATTCCATGACTCTGTGAACAACAGACTAATGTGTATTAGTCCATTCAATGCATAGGATGAAGTATCTGCTTCTTTTAACTCCATGGGCATAAAATTTGTCAATGAATCTATAGTATTCTTCATATCAAATAGATGAACTTCAAGAATTGATCACTTAGGAGTGATTATAATCTTCAGCAAACCAAATCTTTTCATTACTGTCCCTTTCTCTATATCCAAGACATTTCATTTATCAAAAATCTTTGCTACCTCTTTGTCCATCTCCATTAAAGATTGTATGGAGGTCTCACAACTATCCATCATGCTATTCAGATTACCGCTATCCTTTGCAATAATGTCTTCAATATTTTGAATGTGTCTGATAGGGTTCATACAATATCTTTATAACATCCTTCCATGTGTGACACAACTTTTGGCCTTTGATGTATCTAATCTCATAATGCCCAAGTCCCATGAAATAGACTGGCATACTTCCTTCAACTTCTTCTCGAGATAACTTTTATCTTCCTTCTCTTTAGTGATCTTCACTAAGGACTCATAGTGACCATCAAAATCATCTAGTATCATTTTAAGATTCTCTGCATCATCTTTAATTTGAAAAATAATAGGGATTGGAAGTCATTTATTCATAGTATTAATTACTCTAGTAATTACCTTAGTCTGTTTGTCTCCTTTCTGCTCAGATCTTTCTTTTTTCCTTTGTGAAAGCGATGAAGGAATTAGTCTCATTAGTTCATCTTCATCCATGCTATAAAATTCTATCCTTATAGACTTGTCTTTACTTTCCAACAATAGAATAGTGGATGGGTCAATTTCAGGTCTTACATCAACTCTTGCTTCTTCTCCTTTCATTGCAACTGTCTCCCCTGTCTACTATGATTCTTCTTTCTACTCTACCTCTTTTTTATCTCCCTCTTTCTGTTCTACTTCATCTGCCACTATATTATAAATATTTCCTTCAAATGGATCTTTCTCATTAAGTGAAGTGTCAAGGGTCACCGACGCACCAGAAACATAGAAATCTGGCTACATGTCAATATTTAGTTCTCTTCTCAACATTTGCTTCAACTATCTTAGAGCTCTCTCTAATTCCTATAGGTGTAGGCATAGTAGATTTAGGAGGTGGATTATTCTCAGGAATATTGTTGATAAGTATCTAATCTAATGCTTTCTGAGTCTCCTCTATGACCTCCTCATATTTTTTTCCCTTAATTTTCACTAATCTAGCTTTAGTTCTCAACAAAGGTTTGAGTTCATCTCTCTCTCTCTCTCTCTCTCTCTCTCTCTCTCTCTCTCTCTCTCTCTCTCTCTCTCTNTGTGTTTCTCTCTCTCTCTCTCTCTCTCTCTCTCTCTCTCTCTCTCTCTCTCTCTCTCTCTCTCTCTCTCTCTCTCTCTCTCTCTCTCTCTCTCTCTCTCTCTCTCTCTCTCTCTCGTACATAAACTACAGGAAACATATCCTCAATATCTTGATTTATAATTGCCTCATCTTCAATATGTTCAAGTTGTTTTCTAATCTCCAATTTTCCATACAATTCCTCAGGTATACTGCCCTCTATCTTTAATAGATTCTTCTTGAAAACAAGTAAATGATTTATCACTATGTCCTCAATCACTTGTTTGTTAGATTCCTCATGCCTATCATAGTATTTATTTATTGAAACAATCTTTCCTTGCTCAATAGTTCTTTTCTCTAGCATATTTATATCTGGCTTCCATACCTATCTATCACTTGTGGTCTCTTTTTCAGCTTTCTCCTCTTCTACTTCAATCCTCTACTTCCTAGGAGGTTAGTCTAGTTTAGTGGACCTAGTATTTCTCTAAGGAACAATCTTTTTGAACTGGAGATTTGCTTCTGTGAAAATTGTTGATTGTATGTTTGTCATTGATGAAAACATATAATATACAGAGGTATCTTATATGCAATTATCAGTATAGATGTTTTTGAGCCTTGCGTGTTTATTTCCATGGTTTAGATATGTTCTAGTTGTTATGAGTATTCACGCAGATTTAGATATGCAGTTTCAGTGGAGTTATGTTTTAGCAGTTATAGTTTCTGAAGATCATCTGTTAAGATCAGACGTATTTACATTGTTTATTGTGTTTCACCTATCTTCGGGATATGCATGTTTGTATTCATGTTTAGTTATGAGTTAATGATGATTATCCAAAGGCGCTAAACATGTTCTAATTGAAGTGTGATGATTGATTCAATTTGGTAAAGCTGACTATGTGAAGTGACGCGTCCACTCATCTTGAGTTGCGCGGTCCTAATTTTGATTGTGTGCTTAGTTAAGCTGACAAGGAATTTGATGAAGTGTTTCATAAATTTTTTGTGACCTTATCCTTGGGAAAGATACAAATAGCAGTTCAATTGGGATTGCTAAAGGTGAAAAATGAAGTGAAAAAGATAAGACAGAGCAGAACAGAAAGTTAGACAGTAAAAGTTGAAGATCTATGTGAATAAGTAGAAGAAGATTACAATTCATTGGAACTGATCAAGATAGTAGGTCTGCTCAAACAGGTCATTTATCAGATATAGTGTATATCTATTTTACTGAAGGTTGCAACCTTCATCATTTTAGCACTGAGCTTTTTGGACAGTGAGTCCTCACCCCTAACAGGGTTATTTGTAAAAGACTCCTAATAGGGTCCGACTCTTAACCAGGTCACTATACTTATTGCATTGTAAAGATCAAATCCTAACAGGGTTGTAAGATCTTCTAACATGGATTATTATACTCAAGTGCAGTTCTTTTTGGGTGCTAATTCCCACTGGGGTTTTTACCTATTTGGTTTCCCCGTAACCAAAATTGTTGTATTTTATCTTGTGTTATCTGAATGTGTTAATGCTTAATATTATTCTGTAATTAATTGGAGAAAATAATTAAACTAGTTGATAAATGATTCACCCCCCCCTCTCAGTTATCCCTTGGGACTATTCCAACAATTGGTATCAAAGACAAGTGCCTTGGAGAGAAATCCTAATAGCTTAAGGTAGATCAAATGGCGTACTTCAGGAAAGAGAGTCCTAAGTTTGATTGAGAGAACTATCTTGACTGGAAGAACAAAATGATAAAACATCTTCAGTACGTTGGTTTTGAGATCTATGAGATTGCTACTCATGAAATTGATGTTCCTACCTTGAAAGACCTTGCAGAAGAAGACACTACAAATAAAAAAAAAGAAGTATTCACTCAAAATGCAATTGCCAAGGAAGCCCTAATCAATGCCCTATCTGACAGTGAATTTTCTGAGATCAAGAAGGTAGAAAAAGCATATTCAATCAGGAAATACTTAGAAGACATTTTTGAAGGAAATTCAAGCAAAGAATGCCACAAAAAGACATGAAAGAAAAGATACAATAATTTAGAGATGCTACCTGAAGAGAACATTAGAGCTTACAATTAAAATATTAATGAAGCAGTATCAAGTATCACAAACAATGGTAGAGAAATTTTAGAGCATGATATAATGGACAAACTGATGACCACATTGATAGAAGATTATGAAAGCAAGATTAACATCTTGGATGAAACCATGCAATTCTCAAAGGACTTTAAAAGAGAGACCCTGATTAGCAAAATATCTGCATTTGAGATATCAAGATTGAAGACAAAACCTAAAACAGAAACAACTTTTAAAGCCTCAGTCCATGGTAAGAAATCGTTGAGCATCTCTAGTAATATTGAAAAAGAAGAAGTTCATACTAAACTAGAAGAAATCATTGCTATGGTTTCTAAGAAGGAAAGAAAAGGTAAAGGGAAATATGAAGGATGGCTACCATTCAAATGTTTTTCATGCAACAAAGTTGGCCACTTTGCATCCAAGTGTCCTACAAGAGTCAAGAAGTTCATATCAGACGCTATAATGGGAGAATTGCAGACCCAGCAACAAGTCTAGGATGGACAAGAAGAAAAATGGGTCTTGGCAATGAGGAAATTCCTATAAATAGATAGGTACAGCTTTAGTAAATTCAGCACAGATAAATATCTTAAATCCACTGAAGAATCAATTTTCTTCATACTTAGAAAGAACATCAGCTGGTGTATCTCTATTATAAGAAGTACCATCATAGAAAATAAATAATACAAGGTTGAGGCTAAACAGATTTAGAAGGCCACTCTGAATGAACTAAAGGTCATCAATTTCACCTATACCTATCCAGCAACCTACGGTGAACAATAATTGAAAGGGGCTCTAGAAGCCTTCAACTCAGCTCTGAAGATAGTCAAAGAAAAGGCTTATCTTAAATCCATGGACCTAACTCAGATGGCAAGGATTGAATTGATGTTATACCTGTGGGTTGATCAATTTCTAGGGCTGGCTGAAAAAGTGAAAGTTTTGAAGTGGAGCAAGGAGGCCTCAATGGCCCGAATTGTGAATTCCAAGATCCCGCATCTCCAGTTAGCAAAGGAACTGGTCCAAGCATACAAAGAATAGAAGCCTACCCAGTCAATTTCCAAAGAAGAAGGAAGCCCAGTGGGAAGCGAGGATCATGTGGGGGACAAAGAACCAGATTTGGATAATTAGTTATTATTTGAATTAACATGCAAACTCTCAAGGACAGGTGTCCTTTTTCTTCTGGTTTTGTTTTATAACTAATTACCCAAGAGGTCAAGTTTTAAGGCAGACCTCTCGGTGTTTTAAAACTATAAGTACTGATACAGAAAAATTTAAAAGGGTTCTTATATATATATATATATTGTTGTGATAGTTTTAGTTTGAATTTTAGAGGTACAAGTGTTGGTGAATCTGATAGAATTGAAAGAATAGACTTCATATGATTGCCTGTGTAGTAATTTTGAAATACATTATAGTTAATTTTTTATAATCTGTGTCATTTGAAAGAAAAGAGAAAGTGTCCTATGTTGGTATTTTGTTTACTCTGTGATGTATGTGTCTATGGATTCATAATAGCTTGGTTTTATCTATATTTTGTTGCCTTATTGCTGATTAGTTATCTATTTTCATTTGACTCTGCTAAAAGGAAAATTGTGATTTTTCTTTCCTTTCCTTTCCATTTTCACTATCTTTCCTAAGGTGTTTCTACAATACTTCTCATCCATGAATGGCGAAGTAACCTTTATAAACTTTCGGGTTAAAAGTTGAAACTAAAAGTGGATGTTATTGATAAAACATTTCTAGGGAGCTGTACCTAAAATAAAATTTAGAAGGAAGTGAGCTTAGATCATTTACCCAACTGTTAGTGTCATTTTCCTTTCAAAAGGGTTGTAGATTTTTCCTATAAAAGATTTACTGAAAGACAAATTTGTTCGCTAACAAGTTCTTTCCACCAAAGAGCAGCATGTCCTTTTAGCTTAGTTTGTGCCAACCTTACATCGAGTGGATCACCAATATCCTCTAACTCAAATTAATCTTCCAATTCACCAATCCAATCAATTAGGTCTTCAAGATTCAAAGTACCTAAGAAATTAGAAATATCTATCTTATGCTTCAACTTCAGCCGAGTGCCATATCTATCCAACTGGCCAGCTATGTCATCCATAGATCTTTCTGCATGGTCAGTTCTATCCTCTCCGCTAGATCCAGCAACTTCAAATTATTTAGCAGATTCCTCCTAACCATCCTTAGTGTCCACATTCTAAGTTACACAAGTCATATCCCTTATGATATCAGTGATCATTTCATTCTTCATTAATTCTATCTCGAATCTGAAATTTAATTTAATCTTCTCTATAACCCTCAAATCCATAGCATCACAGAGATCCGCAATTTCCCTAGGGTCCAATATTCTTGGAGGCATCTTCCAAGATCTTTGCAAACCCTCTGCGAAAAATCTCCAACTTTCCAAACCCAAGGTCCTGGTGCAAAATGCCTCACCCTCGGTGATTTGTCCACACACTCAAGACCTTCAAGCTCTAATATCACCTGATGCAGTGCCAAGGATGGAGGATCCAAGAATAGATAGTCCAAACATTTCTACCAAAACAACAACACAATAAAGCACAACAATAATAGTGATAGGAATCATCATCCAATTTATTGCAACATGTCAGGCTGTAAGGCCTTCCGGGTTATCTCCAATAACAAAAAATTACAATAGTAATTCAAAAAGATCCCTCAAGATCTAAATCAACCCAAACCCTAGCTTTTTGTAACAACAGGCTACAAATATCTGATAGAAATATCCAGCAAGATCTAAACTTGTGCACACAGGCGTCGAAGCAATCTCCTTGTTCCTAAGCCTTAGCCCTATCTCTGCTCACAAACTTGCAACTCCAGATTCCTAACTTGAATCTCCTACTTAATTATCTAGACTTATCGCCCTTCAAGACTCCACAAGGCCCTGTACTTATACCCAACTAAGCCACAAGTCGGCCTAGTAAAACAAAGATAAAATAAACCCTTCAATTAATTATATATTCAAACCACAAGTCGGCCTACAACAGATAATAAATGCACATAGGATAAAGATCCAAGACCCAAATAGGTCTACACACATCCCCATGATCAATCCGTGTCACAATAACATGCTATCCAAATTAAATGTACCAAGTCGGCCTCCTAGATCTACAAGAACACGAACTAACCAGCTAAACTGTCTAGTAGGAGTGAAAAGTGTCGAGCACCAGAAGATGTCGAGCTCCTCGGCCAACGCATGCTGAGAAACATCAAAGTCGAGAACCAGTATGTTTCAAGCCCTTCAGTGATTGAGTTCCTCAGCCAACACTGCTCCCAATAGTGACCGAGAATCCACCCTTATTCTACCGAGTACTCCAACACTAAAATACTAAGGCCAAATCACACCAACATGCAAGATTGCCAACTACACCAGGATGCTCCTGCATCACATTCGCCTATAGTCCATGAACAAACAATTGGTATGGCATTTCCTTAATTTTTCAATATATTGTATTCTATGAACAAGTTTACCAACAAGTTTCTCTTGAGACAATATTCAATGTGATGTATTCAATCAAATATGTGTAGATAAATGTAAAAATGAATAAGTTATAATAAATTGGAGATTTCAAACATGTAACATATTTCACATGTATATTACAACATAATGGTTTAAATTTTACAATGCATAAGTCACCATACTAGAGGTTTTTTTATCCTCACGATTCATCCTAAGGAAACAAAGTAAGTTGTCATTAATACACATCCTAAGGTTTCCACAACAATAAACCAACAAAATCAAATCGATAAAATTTTGAAACAATATCATAGTGTGTTTGAATCACCAACGGGGATCCCAACACACTATCAACTCAAGCACTCAAATGATTTAATTCTAGGGACACCATTACCACATGAGACAATATATAGGAGGTCAGTTTTGGAAAATGATGAAATCAAGAGATAAATTCAAGATTTGATCCAGAAGGGACAAAGTCGGTCAAGTGCTTTTCCTTGTGGTTGTCCAATTTTTCTTTCTGAGAATATACATAGGACATGGAGATTTTGTATGGATTATAAGGCATTGAGAAAAATGATTGTTAAAAATAGATATTGGATTGCTTAAATTGACAAGCTCTTGGACCAACTTAGAGGGGCTAAGTTCTTTACAAAAATTGACTTAAAATCTAGGTATCACCAAGTACTAATTGATCTAAGAGATATGTTAAAGAATTCATTTAATTCCAAGGAAGGTTTGTTTGAATGGTTGGTTATGCCTTTTGGTCTAGCCAACACTTCTTCCACATTTATGAGGTTGATCAATGATGTGCTCAAATCATTCATTAATTATTTTATGGTTATTTATATGTATAACATACTCATCTTTAACAAAACTTTGTTTGAGCATTTGCAACATGTTGAAAAAGTATTTTCTGCTCTACAAGAACATAAACTCTATGTCAAGATAGAAGAGTATAATTTTGGTATGCAGAGTATCCAACACTTAGGGTATTTCATTGATAGTGAGAGTGTTCATGTTGACTCTACAAAGCTACAAATAATTAGAGATTTTCCACCTCCTAGAAATTTCATAAAGCTTTGCATTTTTATGGGCCTAGCCAACTTCTATCGTAGATTTTTGTTTGGTTTCTCAGATTTATTATGGCTTCTTAATCAGTCACTAAGGGGGGATTACAGGCAAAATATTAGTGGATAGAGGCAAAGAAACCAAAATTTGAGGAATTGAAGCTAAGACTATGTTCAACACTAATATTTCTTCTTCCAGACCTGGAACAATCATTTGAAATAGAAACATATGCATCAAATTATGCTCTTGGTAATGTACTCATGAAACATGGACATCCAGTTGCCTATCATAGTGATTTTTTTCTTTGATATACTACATATGGACCCCACCTATGACAAGGAGTTGCATGACATTGTTCAGGCCAGTAAATAATGGAAGCATTATATCTTGGAAATGGAAACCATTATACATACAAACCATAAACCTCTTTCATTCTTGTAAACACAAGGGAAGTTGTAGAATGATAGACATCAAAGGTAGTCAACTTATTTACAATAATTTCACCTCAATATTTTTCATGAAAAGGGAAGTAGTAACAAAGTGGAAGATTGTTTGAGTAGGAATCCAATTGTAGGTTTGCCAATGGTGTTGCATTCATGTGGTCGTCAATCAATAACTTGGGCTCAACTATATGGTAATGACCCTGATTTTGATAAAATTTACAGTAAATTTCTAGGAGGATATTCTATCCTTGATTTTCACTTGCAAGATGGGTTGCCTTGTTATGTTAGCCATATATGTGTTTCCACTGAATAGTGAAAGAGATTGATATGTGAAGCACACTATAGTTATGTTGAAGTCCACTTTTATATTGGGAAGACTATTGATATCCTCCAAATGTATTTATATTGGCCCAAATGAAACAAGATATCATTTTATATATACAAGCTTATGCAGCTTGTGCAATTACAAAGCCTACAAATCGTAAGTTTGGCCTATATAAACCATTACCTATTCTTGATAAACCATAGCAATCAGTTTCAATGGATTTTACATCTGGACTTCCAACTACCATATGCGGACATGATTGTGTATATGTGGTGGTAGATAGGTTTTCCAAAATGGATATCATGGTGGCATGTAAAAAAATGATTTCTGTAGAGGAGACTGCCAAGTTATTTTTTGAACATGTTCGAGTTCATTTTGGTTTACCAAAAAAAATTATTTCTGATAGGAATAGAAGATTCATCAACAATTTTTTGTCTTCACTATGGGCTAGAATGGAGACAAAGTTGAAAAGGTCCACAACATTCTACCCTCAAACAAATGGGAAGAAAAAAGTGGTAAATTGAATGATTTTTCATATCTTATGAATGTATCATTCCAAGCATCCTCACACATAGGATGAGAGCTTTCCGTACATACAACACAACTACAATTGTGTACTCCATAGTACTATAGGGCATAGTCCATTTGAGTCCTATCTTGGGTATCAGCCATTTGCACCTATGGATATAGAACTACCTATTCTTTAATTTAATAGTCCATTGAATGTTGAAAAGGTAGGAGATAAAGAAGAAAAAAACCATTGATAATATCAGACACCTACAATAGGAAGTTCATGAGATTTTGGAGCAAAGAAATAAGAAGTCGAGCTCGCCAGCTTTTTCATAAGGGCAAGTGGTTCATCAAGAAAATGATTGAAGAACAATTTTCTCATGTGTTGCATTAGTTTAGTGCAATGGTGCCCATTTCCTCTCAAGGAGAGGGCGGGAATGATCCAAAGTGTCAAGGGGTATATAACAGAGGAAAATTGAAAAATCCTAGTTTTTTCTATTGGAAATGAGATAAGTAACTGAGAGGGGAGGGGTGAATCAGTTACTCCAAAGAAAATCCTTGTCCCTTAGATGTCTAAATACTTTAATACTGTTACTCAGGTGTCAAAGCAATCTTTAATGCACTTATACTTTAGTGATTAAGTGTAGAAACATAAAAACATAAAACAAGTAACAAGTACACATATGACACAAAGATTTAATGTGGAAACCCAATATGGGAAAAACCACCAATGTAACTAGTTATTGTTTTTCACTCTTCTGAAGTGAGCCCTATTAGGAGCCAACCCTGTTAAAGGTTACAATAACACACTATTAGGTGTGACCTTGTTAAAGGATTTAATCACCCTGTGAGGAGTGGCCTTATTAGAGGTCTTCAACACTTCAATCTGGAAATGCTACCTTGTGAGAGGATTTACAAAAGATTGTTAAGTCTACTCTATTAAGAGATTTTGATCACTACTATAATTGTTAGATAGTAACAATGGATTGACCTGTATGTGTAAGAAACTCTATTTGCTGATTCAGATCTCTCCTTGATTGTAATTGGATGCTTGCTGATCAGATATTCTATTGCAGCTCTGAGTGTTCTGTACTTAATTAGAATCCCATCTGATTTTTCCTTCACTCTTCATGTCCCATAATTCCACACTTCTTCCTTTATTTTTGTTTTCACACTTTTGTAACAACAACAACACATTCAATCCAAAATTGACCTTTCATAAATACATGGTAAGCCATGTCAAGTCGGCTTGAATAAAATCTAAATGATAAATCATAATTCAGTCAGCCTCATATAACCATTTAGTTACATAATATAAATCATTATTAGTCAGCTGCAACTGAATGCCCGACCAAGACTGAAATGCCCGAGAGAACTCGGTCAACACTGAACTTCTTCAATACCTGACCTCAACTCATTCTATTTACCAACTGTGCTCGGTCTGAATGTAGACATTAGTGTAAAACCACTACATAAGTGTATATACATATGTAACATCAATGACAATACACAATTGAATAATTATCTTCAACAATCTCCCTCTTTGGCATTGATGGCAACACATCATGTCATAATACAAAGAATTGTGGAGCAACATAAATTTCTTTAATGTCTTTAGCTTCATTCTGATTCTCCCTCTGACAATGTCCTTAGTTTCATTCTGATTCTCCCTCTGAAGATGTCCTTAGCTTCATTCTGATTCTCATGTATTATAGAAAACTCTCCCTCTTTGAAAACAGATGCCAAAGACTCCAATTCCATAAATACTATATCTCTTTGAAGTTGTAATGTACCTAAATGTACTGATTTATCTGCAATGGGCTCTGATATATTTGCATCAACTAGAAGATTTTCACTGTCGCTTGAGTTGATGCATCACTAAACTGTATTTTAATGATCTTCAGATAGGGGAAGTACCCCTATTTTTTCTCTAAGATACAAGAATGCATCCTTGGGTAAGGGTTTGGTGAATATGTTTGCAACTTAATCTTTGGTGTTCACATATTCTAACCTTACTTCACTATTCTATACTAATTCTCTCAAGAAATGATATTTTATTGCTATGTGCTTGGTTTTGGTGTGCATCATAGGATTCTTTGAGATTTTAATGGCACTAGTGTTGTCACAGTAGATAATAAGTAGTTCTTTTATCTCTTCCTTCATTGTTGACAACAACTGCTTGATCCATATGATGTTAGAATAGTTCACTGCTGCAGCAACATATTCTGCCTCTGCTGTAGACTTAGAAATATAATTTTGTTTCTTGCTATTCCAACACACTAACCTTTTTCCAAGAAAGAAAGTTCCACCACTGGTGCTCATCCTATCATTGACACTTCTAGCCCAATCAACATTAGTGAATTCTTTTAAATCAAAGTTTCCACCTTTCTTATACCATAAACCATAGTCTTTAGTACCTTTCGGATATCTCATAATTCTTTTGATTGCCATTAGGTGATTATCTCTGGGATTAGCTGAAAATATTGCAACAATACCAACTTCCAATGCTATATCAAGTCTGGTGTGCACAACACATTCCAATTTTCCAATCATGGATCTGTAATTGGTTTGATCTACTTCTTTTGAATCATCATCCTTAGATAGTTTATGTCTAGTACACATGGGTGTTCCAATAGGTTTGGAATCTTCCATACCAAATTTCTTGAGTATCTCCTTAATGTATTTTGATTGAGTAATGTAGATACCATCCTTCATTTGATGTACTTATAAACCAACAAAAATTTTGATCTCACTAAATATGGACATTTCAAATTCTTTGCTCATAGCTACAGAGAATGCTTTGCATAGGTCATCATAACCAGTGAATAATATGTCATCAACAAATATCTCTGCTAACAGTATCTTGTTTTGTGGTCCTTCTTTGATGTATAGGCTACTATTATCATTGGTTCTCTGAAATCTGATGCTTATTAGATAGCTATGTAGTCTTTCATACCAGGCTCTGGGTGCTTGCTTTAGTCCATACAATGCTTTGTGTAGATTGCAAACCATATTTCTTATGCTGGGATCAATAAAGCCTTCTGGTTGTTCAATGTAGACTTCCTCTTCTAGGATTCCATTCAAAAATGCAGACTTTACATCCATCTGATATACTTTGTATCCTTTATGTGCAGCATATGCCAGACGAATTCTGACTCCTTCAAGTCTTGCAACAGGATCAAAAGTTTCTCAATATTCAATACCTTCTTCTTGAGCATATCCTTTACAAACTGGTCTCACCTCATTTCTAGAAACTTTCCCATTTTCATCCATCTTGTTTCTGAAAACCCACTTGGTTCCAATCACATTCTTCTCCTTTGGCCTAGGTACAAGAGTCCAAGTATTTTTCTTCTCAATTTTCTCAATTTCTTCATTCATTGCTTATATCCAACTTTCATCATTCAATGCATCTTTAACAGTTCTAGGTTCAAATTCACTTAGTAAGCACGTACCTTTTAGTTTCTTTCTTTTCATTATACCTTCAGTCTGATCTCCAATTAAATTCTCATGTGCATGATACCTTTTCATGTATCTGGAAAGTAATGGATCCTTCAATCTAGATTCTAAACTTGATCCACTAGGTCTGTTATTCTCAAATATTCTTTCCTATTCCTCTGTCTGATACTTGGGTCCCTTTGACTGTGACTCAAGTCCATCTGTCTGAGACTCTGGTCCTTCAGTCTATGAATTGGCTCCCTTTGTCCGTGACTCGGGTCCATCTGTCTGTGACTCGGGTCCTTCTACTAGCAGTTCATGTGGCACATTTTGCAACTCAGGTAGTACAATTTGTGTCAGTATACATTGTCCCATCACCATTGGTTGAGTCATTGGTATAGTATCAGGTTCATGATATACAAATTTTTTGTAGTCTTCAGGCTCTTTATTGCTCTTCTCTTCACATTTTTCTGCAAACTCATCAACCTTGACATGTACACTCTCTATGACTTTATGAGTAGTAAGATTTAGACATTTGTATGCTTTGCTTTTACATGAGTAACCTAGGAATATTCCTTCATCACTTTTTTCATTTAGTTTCCCATTTCTTGCTTCCTTCAAGATGTAGCATCTACTTCCAAATACTTTGAAATAATGAACATTCAGTTTATAGCCATACCATAATTCAAAAGGTGTCTGATTGCTACCTTTCTTTAGCTAAACTCTATTCAAGGTGAACAATGTAGTACTGATGGCCTCCTTCTAGTATTTGGCAGAAACATTCTTTTTGATCATTAAGGTTCTAGCACAACCCATAATGGATCTGTTTCTCCTTTTTTCTATTTCATTTTGCTATGGTGTACTAGGAGCAGATACCTGTCTTTTGATTCCTCTTTCATTGTAGAATTCATTGAACCCATTAGAGATGAATTCTCCTCCTCTGTCAGATCTCAGGCATTTTAGTTTGTTTCCCGTTTCTTTTTCAACTCTTACAAGATACCACTTGAATTTTTGAAAAGCTTTTGATTTTTCTCTAAGAAACATGACAGTCATCATTCTGGAATGATCATCTACAAAAAAAATAAAATATTTTTCTCTAGTATAGCTTGTTGTTCTGATTGGTCCACATAGATCAGTATGTACCAATTCCAAGACTTCATCAGTATTTTAATTCTTACTCTTGAAGCTAGTCTTTCTCATCTTTCCAATTTGACATTGTTTGCATGTTGCTAACTCAGGTTTATTTAATATAGGAATACCTCTGACTCTTTTTTTCTTGCTTATGTTTACTAGATTGTCAAAATTCACATGACACAACCTTTTATGCCATAACCATCTTTCTTCTACTTGTGCAATAAAGCATGAACCTTCAGTGAGATCAAGATAGAATAAATTACCTTTTGTTTGCCTACCAGTTCCAACTAGGTTCCCTTTGCCATCCAGGAGCTTGGCCTTACCATTCATAAATTCTACCTTGAAGCCAATGTTGTTCAGCTATGCAACACTGAGTAGATTTCTCCTTAATCCTTCAACCCAATAAGCATTATCACATTTTATTCCTTCTATCAGAGTAATGCAACCTTTTCCTTTTACTGTGCAAGGTTCAACATTTCCAAAACTGACACTTCCACCATCATAGTGTTCAAGATGTTCGAACTTTGTCTTATAACCAATCATGTGATGAGAACAACCACTGTCAATTATCCAGGTATCATTTTTATTAATGTGTGAGAAAAGTGTTGTATTTTCATCTTTCTCATCTGACTCATCCTTTACGACAATATAAACCATTTCTTCTTCTTCGTCACTGTCAAAATATTTTGCAATATAACAAGACTTCTTGCCTTTTTCCTTATAGCTTTTGTGGTTATTGAAATCATTCTTACCTTTGAATTTTTTAGGCTTCCTTTCGTCCTTGTCTTCCTTGTTTGGACACTTTGCAGCAATGTGACCAATGTCATTGCATGAGAAACAAATCAATGGTATATTTCCTCTATATTTTCCTTTTACAGCTCTTCTTGCAAGCAATGCTTCAATGATGTCAAGATCTTCATCATCAGATTCATCATCGCTGTCACTTTCAATTTTCTTTCCTTTAGAGTATCTATCCTTCTTACTAAGGTTTAGTTTGGCTTTGGATGCAGACTCAAGATTGCTAGAGCCAGGAGCATAGTTGTCAAAATTATCCAACTCAAAGGTTGTAAGTCTTCCCACTAATGTATCCAGAGTAATGTCTTTGTTGCACCTCATTTCTTGAATGGCTGAAACTCTAATAGCATAGATAGGAAGTAAAGTTCTGAGTACCTTGTTGACTACTGTAGTATCTTCAATTAGTCTACCTGCTGCTCTGATGGCACTTACAATCTTCTTGATTCTTTCACTATATTTTGTGATATCTTCTCCTTCTTTCATTTTCATCTAGTCAAATTGTCCTCTTAGACTTTCTTCTTTAGCTCTCTTTACATTTGCATCACTTGCATGAATGTCCTATAATTTCTTCCACATGTCATAGGTTGTAGGGTAGTCCTTGAATTCATCAAATTCTGAGTAGCTGAGTGAAGAAGCTATGTCAATCATCATTATGTTATGAAGTGTATGTTCCATCATTTGTTCCACAGTCATAGTCCCTATTGGTGCAACATATTTGGTCTCTATGAATTGTAAACAAACATCTCCAATAGTAGATAGATGTAGCTTCATCAGTTCCTACCATGCTAGAAAATTGTCTTTGTTTAGCTTTGGGATCTCCCTCCTGTAAGACATATCTGGTCTTTAGCTTAGGCCTTGAAACCTTTACTGAAAGCACTTGAAGCTCTGATACCAATTGTTGGAAATAAGATAATTAACTGAGAGGGGAGGGGTGAATCAGTTACTCCAAAACAAATCCTTGTCCCTTAGATATCTTAATACTTTAATACTGTTACTCGGGTGTTCCTTCTGTAACTCGGGTGTCAAAGCAATCTTTAATGCAATTATACTTTAGTGATTAAGTGCAGAAACATAAAAACATAAAACAAGTAACAAGTACACATATGACACAAAGATTTAACATGGAAACCCAATATGGGAAAAACCACCAATGTATCCAGTTACTATTTTTTACTCTTCTGAAGTGAGCCCTGTTAGGAGCCAACCCTGTTAAAGGTTACAATAACACACTGTTAGGTGTGACCTTGTTAAAGGATTTAATCACCCTTTGAGGAGTGGCCTTGTTAGAGGTCTTCAACAGTTCAATCTAGAAATGCTACCTTGTGAGAGGATTTACAAAAGACTGTTAAGTCTACTCTATTAAGAGATTTTGATCACTACTACAATTGTTAGAAAGTAACAATGGATTGACTTGTATGTGTAAGAAACTGTATTTTCTGATTCAGATCTCTGGTTGATTGTAACTGGATCCCTACTAATCAGATATACTATTGCAGCTCTGAGTGTTCTATACTTAATCATAATCCCATCTGATTTCGCCTTGACTCTTCATGTCACAGAATTCCACACTTCTGCCTTTACTTTCGCTTTCACACTTTTGTAACAACAACAACACATTCAATCCAAACTTGACCTTTCATAAATACATGGTAAGCCCTATCAAGTCAGCTTGAATAAACTCTAAATGATAAATCATAATTCAGTCAGCCTCATATAACCATTTAAATACATAATATAAATCACTATTAGTCGGCTGCAACTGAATGCCCGACCAAGACTACAATGCCCGAGTGAACTCGGTCAACAATGAACTTCTTCAATGCCCGACCTCAACTCATTATGTTTAACAACTTTGCTCGGTCTAAATGTAGAAATTAGTGTAAAACCACTACATAAGTGTATATACATGTGTAACATCAATGACAATACACAATTGAATAATTGTCTTCAATATTTTCAGGGTTCTAGTAATTTGCATTTTTTGAGGTCTTTGGAATAGAATTAGGTGTTGAGACTATCATCTGTCCATAAAATTGGTTATTTTAGGCATGTCCTACTTTAGGGACTGACTTTATATTTCTTAGAGACCTTTCCAATAGGGCAAATGGTTCCAAATTCTGAGCTCTGAGTCTAAAGTTATCACCCCACAAAGTTGGGGTAAATAAATTCCTTATTTTTTGAAAACATTTATAGTTTTTATTTGTTTTCCCATAGCTAGCTATTCATTTTGAATTTTTATGATAGTGGTGACTTCTGGAATTCTTCAAATTGTATATATTCTTACAAATTTGAATAAAAGGGTTTTTTTAAATGCATACTGCTCTTTCACGAGTTTGCAATTTTATACCAAATTGAATATAATACCAAAGGTTTATTTTACACTAGATATTATTGCTTGAACCCTTACTTTGATTCAAATCAACTACCCTTTTGGAACTAAGCCCAAAACCCACCTTCATCTGTGTATATGTAGTACCAATAACTCCCCTAGAGTATTCTAGAAAGTGAAACTTTCTGATTTCGGTGCCCAAGGTTCATTTTCCTACCTAGGTTATTTTTGTATCTCTTCCTTTTTGTATCAGAACTTGAGTCTTGACGGTGCAACTTATGGAAGCCATAATTTTGAACCATGTACATGATTTTCTATTATAATCACTTTTTATAAATCTCTCAAAGTCCTCTATAGTTTAGGATCATCAGAGTTGTATAGTTTAGGATCTTGAAGTGTTGTCCCCGATGAGTTTTGACCCCTTTCAGAGATTCTAATGTCTTCAAACTTGAGCTCAAAGTTTTTTTGTACCACCCCACCAAAACTAAAAAATTCAATATCTTCAGAACCATACCTGATATTTCCACGATACTTTACGGGAATGCTTATATAACCAAAATTAACCTCTATGGAAGTAATTTGAATAACCCATACTCGAACAAAAAATGTACTAGACAATATTTTTGGGTGATGCAAGATTTCTCTTACACCTTGTAGGATCCTTCACTTACTCTTATCCCTCCATAAGTGCCACTATAACCTGTGGATCTGACCTATGTAATTTCTCAATGTAGAGAGTAAGGCCTCCAATAGATAAATTTACTCCAATGTTCAACATTCTCCTACCTTTTTCTGTTAGATAATTGGCTCCACACAGTTCCTATCTCCTCTCATCTTTCAAAAGGAAAAACAAAGGATCTAAATAACTATGAAAAATAAAAAAGTTACAACAAACAAAGCTCATAAATCCATCGGCGTAATAATGTGCCATTATGATGAGCAGTCTTGTCACCATGCCACTTCACACACGTTCCGATTTCAAATCCATTATTCCCAAAAAAACCTCTGAATTAGCACCCTTACCATTATTTTAAGTAAATATTTTGATTTCTTGAGGGATGATTTCATTCACTCCCCATCATTTCAAATTAGGTTGTAAAACTCCTTAGTTTACAAACCCTGTCGCGACCAAATTACCTTGTTGATAAACATGTGAAATGCTATATATTTGAAAGGAATCTAATAAGCTTAAATAATAAAGTATTATGATTTTTATGGTCCAACTTGGGGTTTGGGTCCCTTTTAGGCATTTGATAATATTCAATGAATCACACTCAAGCCAAATCTTAGTAAATCCTGAGAAGCCACCATTTTTAGGCCAGTGTAGGCTGCCATTGTGATGTATGTTACTTTGAAGCTAAGTGAGGGATTTTTTGTTGAACTCAACATGGATTAATGCCCACTGATTTAAAAATACTTTTGTTTATAATTATACCCTTTTGAGAGTTATGAGACAACTTGATGGATTTCTATGAGTCCGACTAACTATGGATTATTGTCTAAAAATTTGGGAATGTGTAGTTCTTGACTTAAAAAAGAAAAGGAAAACTCAAGAATTCAGATCAGAGCTACACCCTTTTAAGGTTCACAAGGCAATTTTATTAAGTTTTTCTTGATTCAATAAAAAATTTGTCACGGAGAAGTCTTCTCAAGAATGTGTTTTTATTTTATGTATTCAACAAGTTTTTGTTTTGTAATCCTTAAGAGTACATCCTCAGCAACATGATATTAGATTTTTTTAGTGAACATTGAATGTGTAATTCTTGACTTAAAAAAGAAAAAGAAAACTCAAGAATTCAGCTTAGAGCTACACCCTTCTAAGGGTCGCAAGGCAACTTTATTAAGTTTTACTTTATTCAATGAAAATTTCATCATAGAGAAGTCTTCTCAAGAATGTGTTTTTATTTTATGAATTTAACAAGTTTGGCTTTGTAATCCTTAAGGGTAAATCCTCAACAACGTGATAGTGGATTTTTCAGTGAACAATGAATGTGTAATTCTTGACTTAAAAAAGAAAAAGAGAACTAAAGAATTCAGCTTAGAGCTACACCCTTCTAAGGCTCATAAGGCAACTTTATTAAGTTTTACTTTATTCAATGAAAATTTCATCACACAAAATTCTTCTCAAGAATGTGTGTGTGTGTGTGTGTGTGTGTGTGTGTGTGTTTGTTTTAAATGTATTTAACAAGTTGGTTTTGTAATCCTTAAGGGTACATCCTCAACAACATGATATTGGATTTTTTCAGTGAACATTTACTAAAATTATGTAATAAGGGTAATAAGGTTAGCATATCATATCACATTGTTCACTATTGTGTTTAGATAGAAGTTGGGACACGGTATTTTTTCAATTCAGTGAGTTATATCTCTCTTGTAACTTTTTTTTGGAAGTTCATTGAATAAAATATAAAGCCAAAATACTTACCTAATCATAATGTATAGTAGTGAGACTTTATGTTTGAGCCTCACAAGTTTGGTATTGGGTACTTTCAACAAAATATGAAAAACATTGAAGTAGTTAGAAGATAATGTTTTGTATAGCCTTCACTACTGAATAATAATATTTAGCGAAAGAAAAGAAGCATTAAGCGAATATCATAACATAATCTAAGAATTAGAGAACACTATCACACCTAACTCTTAAATTACTTAATATGGTGTTAATATGGTGCTACTAATGACCAATATTAGTATCAAATGCAAAACTTTATATACTTAAACTACCACGCCCTTATTTTGCTAGCTATCCAAAGCATTAGAAATACCCTACATTTATGCAATGCATCAGAAATACCACACATTTATCGTATGCCATCTCTATCATATAAAAGTTCCCATATATAAGCCAGGTGATGGCTAGAAATGAAATGAAAATTCATCTCCAAAGAGAATATCTTTCAACAAAACCATTTAAAACAACTTTTAGAATGTGTCATCACAGTTTCAGTAGTTAGGTAATTTCAAGTTGGTCACGAGAATCTAAGAGGAGAGTACTGGTGTATATCCGGACACCTTTGTTATTGACATCGTGATGTTGATTGGCCTGCCAGTTGTTCGGGCGTTTTCCTTAATGGCGTTTTGTCAGATGTTATGTTTAGGATAGAACTTCTCCTACAGGAAAGCCGGAGCGACAGTTTTCTCACAAGAACTGATGAAGTGAGTATTGCTGCCGACTGAGAACTCGCCAGGCTCCGACAATTGTATGCAAGGCTTCCTGTTATCTCAGATCATTCTGCTCAGGAAATAACTATCGAAATGGCACAGAACTTATCTAATGACGCTGAGGAGCTGCTGAAAACTAATAATCTACGTGGAGAAATAAAAGGAAGAGCCAACGGGGATACACATAGGAAGAATTGGATAAGAATATCACCGAGCTCTACAACCTCTACAAATTATGCAAAGTAATGGAAACCGAGTTAGAGATAGAGAAGATGAAAGATTTGGAGGGACAGTCCGAGGCTAGAATAGACATAGCGGAGGATTTGATCAAGTGGACAGAAAGTTCGTTGAGAAATATTAAATAATAGATATTAAAATTAGTTTAAGAAATGTGTTTTTTGAAATTGTATTGTTAGATCTATTCTAATTATTTGGGACTGATAATGATTAATTTGTAATTAGTGTGAATTAAAGAAAGTGAACTTGGTATAAGTAGAGGTAAAACAATATGTTTTGATGACCATTTATTTGTGATTTAAGTTCAACCTCACCATTCAGTATTCACATCTATAATTACATAACTGAAAAATTCATTAAAGTTTAAAAAAGCTATATATATAAGTAATGGTATAAGTTGTATAAAGTTTAGATTTAACATAGATGTCAAATGATCAACATATATGAAAGACGTATTTATTTTGGAATATTAGACATGTATTCAATGAATGCATCTAGTTATTATGTATCCTTCAAAATTAAAATGGACATATATGGAACACAAAATTGAGATAAATTCTTTATTATACATATCTATTTTAAAAATACAATTTTTTTTTTTTCAAGTTATACATGTATATTATTCATTATAATCTCATGCCATCAAATATTATTTTGTAATAACAATGTTGTCATGCACTCACAACATGCTCAAATGATTGTATAGATTGTGTCAAGTACATATGATAATTTTAGTGTGCTATGTTAATAAGGAAAGTAGATATGAGACTTCATATGATTTCTAAACATGATTATCATTATAGATATTAAGAAGTCTGTGCAACTAGACATGTGATAACTAAATTGTATGTACTCAAAAATCCTACAAAGAACAATATAATTTTAACTAAATTGTATATACCCAAAAACCCCACTAAACACAATAGGATTTTTAGAATATCTAGCACACTTGTCACATCATCTTAATTCATTTGTGTCATGTATAAGATGGTTATTATCTCTTTTCTACTCACAAGATTGTAAAGATCAAATGTAGACATTTAAATGCCCCCCTCACCGTGGCAACAAACAAATTAACCTGTTAGTAGGAGAAGTATGCACTTGTGTTATTATTGTAAGGAATGAAATTTAAAAAAAAAATATTGAAATGAATCTTCAATGCATCAACTTTAATACAAATCTCAATCTAAACTCTTATGTTGATTCACTCATTAGGAATGTGGATGAAACGTAATAAGATAACTTATATTTCATTGATAATTAATATTAATAAAGTTGATGTTCATAAAGAGTGATTGTGTGAAAATGGTCAAGAATGAGTATATTTATAGATTTATTTAAGAAAAATAAAATGGATGTTTAAAGAAAAGATTAGACTTGAGTTGATTAAATTGACTATTAAGTAAACTTGAGAGATATCAAACTGTTTGAATTTCAAATTCATGGTAGAATAATAATTTTTTTAAAAAATTAAAATCAATGGATAAATGAGAGAATGATGTTTCCATTCAAAAAAAAAGTTAATCAATTTAACTTTTTAGAAGATAACAATGATTTTATTGGTTCATTTTTTTTATTTATTGAGAAAATTTCTTATTTGAAGGAGAACTTTAAAAATTTTGTCGAGAAAATATAAATATTATGTATTTAATAAAAGTGGATGGTTAGCTCTAAAAAATTAAGTAATAAAATGTTATTTAATAAATGGATAAATAAGAGATAAAAATTAATTAGTCAATGATAAATGTAATGTGCCAAACAAATAAATTTGATAAATAAATGATAACGTAAATGGTAAGTGATCTATTAATGAATAGTATGATGATAATTAATGTTTGATATTTTGGAGAATAAAAATGTGAAGACATGATGAAAATAAAGATATTATCCAATCATGTAAGAAATGACAATTTAGAAAGTGAGATGAATAATGGCTCATTTAGAGATTATCTATGGCATTACATCTTTGATATCAAAAGATGATACATTAATAAAAACATCAAATGGAAGATAGAAAATAAAAATAAAAATAAAAAGATGTGCAAGAAAATTAATGATGGAGAATTTAATGACGACATGAACTTATTATGATGATGTGTTATGCTATATTTTGTATTAGTGTTAGTGTAAATATCTTTCTAGATATTATTAGAATGTTTTCTTTGTCATCAACGGGATTTTGTTTTTTTAGGAGATAAGCTTGTTTATGGTTTAGTTTCCATTCTCTCTGTGTGCCCATTTGTAATCAACTTTTCTAGTTGCTAATTGTTATCTTTAGCACTATACATGTGTATCTTCCTAAGTTTGCTAATTTATTGTACATACTTTGAGAGCTATTCTTTGACTCTATCTTCTCTTTCTTATTGGAAATCTTTTTTTTCTTAATTTGAAAGGCTTGTATTTGCTTGAATATCATTGCCCAACAAGTGCCACCATTTTTCTAGAAGTTTCGGGTTCTGACATGTTATTAGAGTAGTGTTGGTACAAATGGTGGTTTCATTTTCATTGTGAGTTTAAATATAACATTTTCATTTTCACAATTACAAGATTATTTGTTTTCTTTTTATTTTTCATGATCTTTGTGCAAACCCTTTTTTTCATATTGAGAACTAAGGAAAATTAGAAGCTTTTATAGTCATTTGGTATGCAAAAGTTCATTCAAGGGTGAATTTTATCTTCGAGCTAGCATAAATTTCTAAATTTAGACATGAGAGGTGAAATTATTTATTTCTTGGGGAGTTAATTTCCATGTGGTAGTTCTAATTGGTGCAACTCATTGATTTATAATTTATGTGTAATTAGTGTGAAACAAACCTTATGTTATTTGCTAAGTTAACAATTGTCATCTATTGTGAAAGACAATTATTCTAGTAATAATCTTTACTTTTTCTTTTTCATTTTCATTTCTATTTTCCAACTCGAGGTATAATTATTTCTACAATCGAACCACCAAACGTCGAATTAAGTTGAAAGTCTTTGGCACTCAGCTAGGCGTGGAAGTGATTTGCAAGCTCATAAAAGTTCTGTTTTCCCCTAAACTCATTGTTTCTTGTTTCATTCCTAGGCCACACAACTTCAATGAAACAAGACAAGGGCGGTGCTATTCGATATTGTAGAGAAGATTGTCTTTGTTTTGAGGCATGTATTCTTCGAATTATTTAAAGAGCAAAACTCCACTCATATGGGTGCCAACAATTCATTGTCATTTATTCGTGCGAGCTGTTTATTGGTGTATTTTATGCGTATGGTTTGACGTATTAGATGTTTCCGATTAGTGTTTATGTATTGGACTTGGGCTTCACAGATAGACATACCACTCAAATCTTATGTTTTTATACAGAGTTTTTTGTTCTGCTAGAATATGCGTTAATGCCTGATGTCGATGGCATGTCCTCCTCGTTGCTTTCTTTGTTCTATATAGAATTAGAGGTAGTGAGTATATAGTTTTATATGCTCTTCGATCGTGCCGTGGCCCATTAAAATCTTTTCCAATGCTCTCGAACTTAACCCAGACCATTACAATTATGCATTGTGCTCTCAGTCATTTTTATATATATTAAGGTATTATGCGATTTTATGTGTATTTTATGCGTATTTGATGTTTTCAATCAATTGTTGGCTTGATCAATGCTTCATTATTCGGGACATAACGCCGGATCTGGACATTGCGTGTGGAAATATTCAAGCTAAAAATTCTGATGTGTGGGCTTTTCCAAAGCTGAATGTATAATGTGTCTTTGGCAATAATCTGAGAGAAGCAGGCTTAATCTGGGAGAAGTGCAATGGAGCCATTGGTTATCTTGTCGTCACTCTGTGTGTGCGGATTCAGCTGTCTGGTGGCACTGGATGCAATCACTGCCTTTCACAAAAGAGCCAGCTGGATGCCGACAAAGACTTTTATCCTCGGCGCTTTTCCTATACAGCTTCTCTCTTTCCTCATAGGCTTAACTATCACTCTTTCTCCCCAACTATCCGATCAGTCGTACGGTTACGAGGAATTTACAGCACTGGTAATGGCATCGGACGTTCGTGAATTGATTCTCATTGACTGCGAGGTTAATATTTGTGTATTTTTGGGGTACTTCTTGTTAGGAAAGCTATTTGCGGAACCGCTTTCCAAATGTCAACTTACAGGAGAAATAATATAAAGTTCAAGCTACCGAGATGCATAGGAAAGCAAAGAACAGAGAAAACACAATAATGCACAAAAGATAAACGCATGAGACCAGATTTAACGTGGGAAACCCTTTCAGGTAAAAACCCACCACACAAGAACCCGACCAACTCTTTGTATTACAGTAATCAATATTACATACAATGAACAACGGATTCTTGCACAGGCTCAGAGGCTCAGATTGTCGTTACAATCAACCTCACACTTCACCATACAGCCCTCCATTTCTAACAAATCCCACAGACATTTATACACTCTGTGATTCGTTATAGAATTCGGTAGAACAACTGCCGCTCCATGAAACGGTTACTAGCAGCCTTGGCACTCCTCCAGTCGATGGTCCCTTCGCCATCGGATCACTCCCTTCGCCTCAGACACTCCCTTCGGCACTTTTACCTCCGGGTGATTACCTCCGGGTGACTACCTCCGGGTGACCTTTTATCTCCCGGTGACCTTTTTACCTCCGAGTAATTACCTCCAGGGGACGTTTTACCTCGAGGACCTTTTACCTCCGGGTGACCTTTTACCTCCAAGTGAGTACCTCCGAGTGATTACCTCCGGGTGAATTTTTACCTCTGAGACCTTTTACCTCCGGGTGACCTTTTACCTCCAGGACCTTTTACCTCCAGCCTTCGCCACACTCCAGCCATATGGCATCACTCCACCGTACCTCCAGCCTTCGCCATACAAGAGTCTCCTTGCCGTACGTGAACTCCTCTTCCCATCAAGCCATACGTGACTCCTCTTTTCCATTCTCTTTACCGTACGCTGACTTTCTGCTATACGGTGAAAGACCGTACTTCATTATCCCACCAATCTCCCACTTGATGAAGTACGGAGTTACTCAACATGGCTAACATGAAAGCAGAATCCACACCTTTACCAAGGACCCCGTTGAGCCCTCAAGATGTCAACATCTTCAGTCACATGAAGATAAACATCTCCAATCAGTACTTCAACAAATGTGAAAAGATCCTTCTGTCATATCAGGATCTCACCTTCCACCATCTACAATACAGATGAAGACCATTTGCTACGTCACTGCCAACAACTCCCACTGAACTGTGGTGACGAGTAACATATGGCATGTATGTCACTGCCAACAACTCCTACTGTACTATACTTTCGAGTCGCACATGGCATCGTGACCACCATCTTCCACATGAAGATTGAATTATTCCAACCAGTCATCATCAGATGACCGATTAGCCAAAGCAGCACCACTGACATCTTTACCATCACTATCAAAAGACTCAGAATCAAAAGAACTCTCCACTTTCTTCTTTTCCTTCTTCTCTTTGCAATCCTTTCGGATATGACCAGTCTGCCCACAATTCCAGCACTTCGCTTTGCATTTCTTCTTGTTGTTATCCTTCGATTGCTCTCAAACAGCAAGAGCCTCCTTAGCCACCTCAGAAGATCTCCTCCGCATCTCCTCCGATAGAAGTGTAGAAACTACTTCATCCATTTTAAACTGAGTAGTCGTACTTCCAATGGCCATCACAAGATGGTCCCATGAATCAGGCAAAGAACTCAACAACAACATGCAACGCTCCTCTTCACTTATGGACACACCAACAGATGTTAGTTGTGCAATCACCATATTGAACGCATTTAAGTGACCAGCCATAGCAGTTCCTTCGTCCATCTTTAGAGAGTACAATTTCTTTCTCAGGAAAAGCTTGTTTACCAAGGATTTTCCCTGATAAATATCTCCCAATTTCTTCCACAAAGAATGTGCAGTTTTCTCCTCATAGACGTTTAACAGGACACTATCTGCCAGTGTCAATCATATCATTCCTCTCGCCTTTCGATCTGCTAGATCCCAATCTTCCTGCTTCATGCCTGAAGGCTTGTTCCCAGACACATCAGTCCATAGATCTCGGTCTACCAACATATCTTCAACTTTAAGTTTCCACAACTCAAAGTTTGTGCCATTAAACTTTTCAATTTCTATTCTCCCTAATGTACCCGCCATCTCGATTGCAAAAATAACACTCCACTAACTCCCACTGGAACCAAATTAACACCAATGACCAACCCTACCCAAACAACCAACCCTATCCAACGAATAATGGTAATGGGTTTGGCTCTGATACCACTTGTTAGGAAAGCTACTTGCAGAACCGCTTTCCAAATGTCAACTTACAGGAGAAATAATATAAAGTTCAAACTATTGAGATGCATAGGAAAGCAAAGAACAGAGAAAACACAATAATGCACAAAAGATAAATGCATAAGACCAAATTTAACGTGGGAAACCCTTTCAGGTAAAAACCCACCACACAAGAACCCGACCAACTCTTTGTATTACAGTAATCAATATTACATACAATGAACAACAGATTCTTGCACAGGCTCAGAGGTTCAGATTATCGTTACAATCAACCTCACACTTCACCATACAGCTCTCCATTTCTAATGAATCCCATAGACATTTATACACATTGTGATTCGTTATAGAATTCGGTAGAACAATTGTTGCTCCATGAAACGGTTACTAGCAGCCTTGGCACTCCTCCAGTCGACGGTCCCTTTGCCATCGGATCACTCCCTTCGCCTCGGACACTCCCTTCGGCACTTTTACCTTCGGGTGATTACCTCTGGGTGACTACCTCCGGGTGACCTTTTACCTCCGGGACCTTTTACCTCCGGGTGACTTTTTACCTCCGGGTGATTACTTCCAGGTGACCTTTTACCTCCGGGTGATTACCTCCAGGTGACCTTTTACCTCTGGGATCTTTTACCTCCGGGTGATTACCTCCGGGTGACTTTTTACCTCCGGGACCTTTTACCTCCGGGTGACCTTTTAACTCCCAGACCTTTTACCTCCGGCCTTCGTCACACTCCAGCCTTATGGCATCACTCCACTGTACCTCCAGCCTTCGCCATACGGGAACTCCTCTTCCCTTCAAGCCATACGTGAGTCCTCTTTTCCATTCGCTTCACCGTACGCTGACTTTCTACCGTATGGTGAAAAACCGTACTTCATTATCCCAACACTTCTTGCCTGGAATGGTCGGCCCACGTTCCGCAGATAATGTGGCAGCCATTGCAGTGTTAGTAATAGGATTTTACTTCCCAATTAAGACACTCGTCTCTCATAAGTATAGAACTCAAGATTTTTGGTATGAATTCAGTGATCATTTTGATGTAGTTTTAAATATTGTACTTGTTTTTAGTTTTTTATGTTGCGCACATATAGCGGGCATTGCTGTTCGCTGCATTTTGAAAAGCAAAACTTGTGCACTTCTGTCAACGGTTGACGAAGCAATTCAGCCGAGCAACGAGAGTTCATGGAACGATTATGAAGGTGAGTTGTTCAAATCATGGACTGTTGCTCGCCTTTCACAGCCAGATTATGTAATGGCCAGATCAGTCTTGAGTTCAGTAGTGGGAGCGCCGGTCATATATATCATCTTTATGGGTTGCCAATATGTCAATTCAAGAGTTTTCAGCGCTATTAATAGAATCTGTAAGCCTGTGGTGCCGCTAGTTTTATCAATGATTGTTTACAACCTAATGGAATGGGTTATCATCTGTTGTAGATGGTATTCGTCGCTTCTCATTCGCAAGAAATGCTTTTGCTTTGAAGAGTGGTGGACACGTGCCCTATCAGAAACAATTTACATGTACGATCTCCAAAATCAGAGGACCACATCAAACTTTTATCTTGGCATGCCCTTGAAGAGAATCGTAACACTTGTCAGATTGCATATGCTATTGCATGTGCTCCGACTGCTTCAGATATTAGTTGTTCTAGTCAGCAAATTCACATGGGTTTTGTTAGACATTATGTTTGGGAAGATTTTGCGGCAGTGTCACAACCATGCGAGGCATTGGTGCACGAGAAATCAGCCTGTAATACCGAGGTACCGTTATAAGTCATTTGCTTCAATTGTTGAATGGCTGTGCATGGCTGAGGAAGATCCTTCGGATCTGTGGAAAGCCAATGAGAGTGCTATTGACAAGATAGAACTTCTTCTCAAGGAAAGCCGCAATCATGGCGGCATCACCACTTCTTTATTCACCCCATTTGCTTTGGAATGGGTGGATCGAGGTTTTGAAAAGACTGGATTTGCCACAAAATGCCACATCACATCAATAGCATAAAAAGCGGAAAAGTCGACAATAATCAGAGACAATTCAATTTATTAAAATATTCATAAAGACAGAATATGATACACAGTTTCGACCTTCACGTCGATATATCAAAGATAACCACAAGAATAAGTTGTACATTATGGACATCATAAGGATGAATTCCTAGGTCATCACATGACCAAATTGCTATGTCGATTACAATAAGGAAAAGTCGACCACATGCCGAACTTTCAATCAAATATAAGTACAAAAGAATAATTTATTCAATTAAGTGATACAAAGTGATTTGGATGTCGACCTGCACGCCAGACATCAGTACATCTCAGTCATAGATATAGCAGAGATATTAAGATATGAAAAATAGTGCATAGAACAATTACAAAAGAATATACCTTAGACCTCGGTCCATCTGTATGTCCCTGTCTCCTTAGCCATCTAACTCGCGTCAATCTGCTATCATGAGACAGGAGTGTAGCTCAGGCGCTTTTATCCGCCCAACCACGGAGTGGTTAGCTCCCCCTGGGTTCTTCCTAACATGAAGAAGATGCCAACCCTTGCCCGAGAAGCCTAGCAACCGGCGCTGAAGAATCGGATGGATCTGGTGCAGCCGTGAACATAATTACTAACACACATATGTCTAAATAGTAGTACAAGCATGGATGTGGCAGAGGGATGGATCAATTAACCGGCATATAAGAAAAGTACATATGCAAACACACTTTGGCCAAATCAAGTAACGCCAGGTTTCTACTGGCAGACAGATGTAAACAGTCATTTCTACCCTCCTTTGGTTTTCCCACATTCAGCACCCTCCCAATCATGGAAAACATAACATGTACACAACTTTAAGCAGGAAATTTCTTAAGCAATACACAGCTGAACTTTAATAAACAACATAAATTCTCATACATTATTAACTTAAATAACCAGAGTCGGTAACTCATCAAGCTCACAATATATAATACAGTATAGAAACTATCAACAATAGGCGGTTCAACACTAGATTGCATGAATGTTGTCCAAAAATCAGTTCAGCCATTCTTTATAAGGCAAAAAATATATATAATACCACATGAAATCGCAAGTACGGCTATCTACCTGAGTGATGAGGGGGTAAATCATTCATCTGTATATGTTACCATACAAGATTTCCAACAATCAACAGTTCCAACGTCTTTGTAAGGACGAAATCAAGACAATGATAACCATAGTTCAATTTGTCTGCTCAAGGAGACTGTCAGACATTCACACTCAGTTTTTTCATTCTAATACCTCAGAAAAGTACCCCCGAAAAGTAATATTACATCTTATAGGCTTGCAGAGATTTAAACAGAAGTTAAAAAAAGAATACTGCACTACGGTTGATCCAGGTAAATCTAATAGGCAGGATATCCTCTAAACTCCTATTAAAGAAATTTTTACCAAGCAAAATAATGATTCTCAAAATAGACTGAGCTGAGAGTCTAAAACAAAGACAACTCCATAATGCTACAAAGCCTAACAACTACAATGCACGGCAACGATAAGGATAATGATGATGGTGGTGGCGTCAGCTATGTAAAAGAAGAAAACAACAACTCCGTGATTGCGGTATGATAAGTTCGATTCAGAAATAGGAGGAAGGCTCATGAATACGCACGCAGTGATGAATGTTTTTTTGTACTCTGCTCCAGAACACAAGATCCAGGAGGTACACCAAAGGCCAGGTCGGATGTCGACGGCTTGGTAAGTGGTTTAAACAGCAAGAAGAAAAATATAACACTCAGCTGCCAACCAGAACCGAGTAGGGAACATCTAATCAAAACACGTTTCCATGTTCTCGCACTCAAGGTAAGTGGACACCATACTGTGGAGTACGTCTCCCAATAGTTAATCAGCTGCACTATATTTTGCTAATAAAGCTGTGCTAACTAATAACTAGCCAGCAGCTCTAACTTCAACATTTAATTCCAGGAAAACTATACATAAGCAACCTAGTGAAAAATACTTGCAACAAAAGGATTCGGTTTCAAGTGGAAGAAGCTAAAAAAAATGCAAGTACTCCCTATGACTACACTACCAGCTAAAAACCTAAGCCACTCATGGTTCCGCTTTCACCAGCATACATATTTTGTTCACTATATATAGACTTCAGGTTCAAAAGACATTTAAGTAGCGAAAGAAGAAAAAACATTCACTCTATAACACAGTGCCATTCTTCTATGGATTAACATCTATGCATTTTTCAACCTCAGAGCTTCCAAGAAACAAATATTACTAACTAAGATGCTACCAAAGCCTGCGTAATCCTT
>MU227624.1:453556-470308 GCA_018584345.1 Thuja plicata | reverse complement strand
GGCACCCGTTTTAAATTTACGGCTCGGGCACCCGAACCATAACGGGCACCCGTTTTTTAAAAAATGGGTGCCCGTTTCTGGTTGCAAATTTTTTTTGCCCGCGGACTTCCGCGGAATTGGCACTCAAATTTGTGCTTGCACCCACAATAGGGTCCCCATCCCCGGACAGTACAGACAGACATCCCTACTCAACATATGGGGATGGACGTTGGGGCTAGCAGTAGTGGCAGTACAAGACAGTCCCAATGACGGACTGTAGAGAAGACAGTTGAGGAGTAGCAGGTACCCCCGTAGGATGAGGTACAACAGGAGGATCCTATGCAGGAGGACTAGCCTATGCAAGATCTAGCATAGGACCCACGGCAATGGTCTCGGGAGAGAGTTTGGCAGCTCACAAGACAGGTCGGGGAATTGACGATACAAGTGGTCGTACGAGATGCACGACTATTAGACTGAGATCGGGAGATACAGGATCTATAAGAGCATCTATGGGTAGCACAAGAGGAGGTCCGCCATCAGACTGCACTAGTGGCGTATTACTATGCGTTGTATATGGGGGTGGTTTCGGATGAGGCATCATAGGTTTCCATATTTTCAACCTATGCTAGAGGGTCGGAGGGTGCACAGGTACTACCTCCACTAGAGAGGCCTCCACCTCCACCTCCTCTAGGTGACGAGGGAGAGGGACAGAGTTAGTTTTTGATAGATACATGAGATGAGATCATAGGATGTATCTGATGCGTTGGCATCCATGTATTTATATCACCCTTTTGAGATAGATTGTGCTCGAGTAGCACCACTTTGTATTTGTATCATCGCATGTTTCATATTGTCTTTTATGAGATGTTTCCTATATGCTTAGATGGTTAGATGATTTAGAATATATGCAAATGTATGAACATGTTTTAAATATATGTAGATATATGAAATGCACATGTATGTATGTATGTATGTATGTATGCAAATGATGGATGTGAATGCACTTGTGAATGAGAATATGTGAATGCAATGTGTAGATGATAATGAGTTGTGAATATGTAATGTGTATGGTACTAACATCTCATGTAGGACAACAAATTCTAACCAAAAGAACATGTGAAGAATTGAGAGTGAGAATCAAACACTTGTGCAGTAGTGATGAAACTAGGACAGTGAAGAAGAACTCCCCAATATATGAACCCAGGAGAATGCAATGAAGAGAACACTGAATCGCTGCCACAATGCAAGTCTAGAATGAAAATGCAATCCTATGCTAGATGCAATATGAGAGTGAAATTCTAGGACATGGTTGTGAGACCCATCGTATAATCATCATCATTGAGCATTTTTTTGGAACAACAATGTCAATACAACCCTTACTGGTGCCACAATGCAACCATAAGGATATGAAAATGACTTGCATTGGATAAAATGTAGGAAATGAATGTAAGCATCAGGGCACAAAAGCTAAGATGACCTAAACATTGTTTCTAGTTAATGTTGCAAGGGTACACCAATATCAAGGCATTCAAAGCCAAGACAACCATGAGTGCAATCATGCATAAACAAATAGAGAAATAACAAATAGAGAAATAACAAATAGAGAAATAAAAAATAGAGCAATAACAGGCAAGGAGATAGTACCGACCTCACCATGGTGTACAAATAAACAAGATCAAGGGATGTGAGGTTGTTCCACCTTAGTGTGGGAGCTCTTATCACATACACCCTGTTCATTTGACGTTGCTGGATCATCGAGACTATACCAACAAGTAGTAGACAAAGAAAATATCAATGAAATCTATAAGAACAAACAACATACAAATAAAGATTCAAGCATAGCTCAACCTGTTTCAAAGTTGTCGCATATGTATTAAAAAACACAGATGTGTCCAAAGATAGTTTTGAAAAACACTGTTTGTGGTGGTGTTGAAAAACACCAGTTTGTGTCAGTAGCAAGTTGTCTTACAGAAGTGACAAGATTACTGACTTAGGTGTAAACCAAAGATGTGATCAAATTGGGGACCCGTGCCCCTGAGTAATGATGACTGACTTGACATATGTTGTGAGGACAAAGCAAAGTTGGTTGCCCCCAGGTGTATGGTGTTGAATCAGTGTCAAATCAAGAGGGTTCGCAAAGGAACCAGAGTGTCATGAAAGTGACCAAAAGCTATGTACAAACTAAAGCAAGAATCGTCAAGATTGAGTATCGATAGATAGATTGTTGAGTAAAACTCCAACTGTAACAGATGTGAGAAATATCAACAGTATAGCGACAGTAGGTAGACGCAGTGAGAACCACTGGTGACTGATGTGATAGATACGCTCAAGTGAAGAGATCATAGTACTAGCTAGACATTAGTAGGCAAACACAGTGAGAACCACTGGTGACTGATGTTAGGGAGATTCAAGCAAGAAGAGAGAACTCAGTATAAGCTAGGCGAAAGTAGGCAGACGCAGTGAGAACCACTGGTGACTGTCTCAAAGTAGATCCCAAAAGGTAATAAGATAATGTGCCCAAGACCAGGAGGGTTTCCCTAAGAATATGACCAGTTTCAATCCATGTAAGTTGGTGTCTTGATAGGTAATTGAAAGAAAATGCAAGTAGGAAAGCATGAAAAGCAGTAGTGTAGGAAAGCAAATGCATAAAGCCAAGTGGTGTTGCGATAGATATAGCAATGTGGAACAAGAGGTGCCTATTTACCAGGTTTTCACTTGCTTGGCAAAAATTCTTTTTTTTCTACCATGACGCCTATTTGCCAGGTTTTCATCAATGACACCTTTTCTCTTTTGTCTTTTTTTTTTTTTTGTATTTTTCAATTTTTTAATTTTTTGTATTTTTGGAATATATGATTTTTTTGGAGATACATGAAAGCGCCTATTGCTAGGTTTTGACTAAGATGATCATTTTTTCAGGACTTGTTTAGATTTTTAGGATTTTTTCAAGACTTTACAATATACATGAGCACACTGAAGATGTCTCAGTTGTAGAACCATTTCAGATGAAGAGTGTTGATGGGCTCTTTGAGCTGTTCTCCTTCAGTAGTAGAAAGTTGATAGGTACCAAACCCAAACACTACAGTAACAATATACGGACCAAGCCAGTTTGGTTCAAATTTTTCTTTTTGTATTTGATGTTGTTGATTCTTAGGGTTCTCCCTCATAATGAGGTCACCCGCTTGGAAATCCCTTGGTCTAACCTTCTTGTTATAGCTCTTGGACATCCTTTTCTGGTATGCTCTAAGGTGATTGAATGCCACTTGATGACATTCATCAAGTAATTCTAGCTCTTGTAGCTGAGATATTCCATTATCTTCATCAGTAATGAGGCCTTTTAGGGAGATTCACAGAGAAGGAATCTCAACCTCAATTGGTAACAAAACATCTTCTCCATAAACCAATGCATAGGGAGTAGCCCCTGTTGATGTTCGTATGCTTGTCTTGTATGCCCAGAAAGATGGATTGATCCAGAGATGCCAATCTCATCTGGATTTGTGCACTGTGCGATGCAAGATTTTAAGGATTGTCTTGTTGGATGCTTCTGCCTGTCCATTACCCTGAGGATAATAGATGGAAGACCAATGTTGAGTAATTTTAAACTTAGATCATATCTCTGTCAAATCCTTGTTTCTGAATTGTCCCCTGTTATTAGTGATTATTGGTGAGGGTACACTATGCCTGTAGATGATGTAGTTGAGAATGAACATAGCTACTAATTTGTCATTGGCAATGGTGAGAGGGACTGCCTCCACCCACTTGGTAAAAAAATTTGTAGCTGTAATTATGAACTTATGTCCATTTGAGGACGAGGGATAAATTTGACCCACCAAGTCAAAGACCCATTGTTGAAATGACCAGAAAGTAATGAAGGGAATAAGTTCCTTGGCTAGAGCATGAATCAGATTACCATGTATTTGACACTATTTGCAAGACTTAGCAAACTGTGTAGCTTCCTTTTCCATATCTGGCCAATAGTAACCAAATCTAATAAGTTTATGGGCCAATGTCATGCCATTAGAGTGAGACCCACAGATGCCTTCATGCATCTCTACTAACGCACGTTTGAACTCATCGGGTTCTAAACACCTAAGGAGGGTACCGTCTAGACCGCACCTATACAAGTCGTTAGCTATGATGACAAACCATGAAGCACTACAGATTAAGTGATGTTTCTCATTCCAGGTGTAAGTGCCTAGAACAATCTAGTCATGAAGGTAGGAAAAGATATGATGGTAGTGAGATGAGTCATGTCCAATGATAGAATAGATCATCTGGGAATCAGGCGAATCATAGGCTGGGTAGCGTAACGTCTCCACTAGGAATTCATGTCGAAAATCATTTTTTGGCATCTGTAGCATGGAGGCAAGAGTAGCCGTAGCATCTGCTGCTTTATTATCTGCCCTTGGAACTTGTTGAAATGTGATGTGAGTAAAATACTTTTTGAGGTCCTCAACCAACTGTTTATAAGGCACCAACTTGTCATCCTTTTTCTGATAGATATCGTTTACTTGATTGATGACTAACTATGAATTTCCAAGGACATTGAGTTTGTCTACTCACCACTCAAGGGCGATCTTCATACCATTGATTAGGGCTTTGTACTCAACAATATTATTTGTACAAGGAAACAACATCTTGTATGCTTTTCGTAAAGAGTACCTTTGAGGTGTAATGAATAGTATGCTAGCACCTAACCCCTGTTGGGTAAATGAACCATCAAAAAACATAGTCCATGATCGATGTGTGAGAACTAATATAGAATCATCTAGAAATTCAATATGCAATGGTTGATGATCTACTAGAGGTGCTTCTGCCAGTTGATCTTCTATTGCCTGTCTCTTAATGGCCTTTCTTTCAACTTATTCAATATCAAATTCACTGAGAAGCATGACGCATTTAGCTAGTCTACCTGTGAGGGTAGCTTTACTGAGCAAATATTTTAGAGGATCAATTTTAGCAATTAGACGTGTAGTATGAGCCAGCATATAGTGCCGTAGCTTTTGTGAAGCAAATACCACTGCAAGGCAAGCCTTCTCTATAGAAGAATATTTTGTTTTATATGAGACCAGAGTTCTGCTAATGTAATAAATATCCCTCTCTTTGTTGTGCTGATCTTCTTGAGCCAAGAGGATACCCAATGATGTATCCATAGCAGAGATGTAAAGTATAAGTGGCTTCCCATGAATAGGATGCATCAAGATTGGCAGGTTTGCAAGATACTGTTTGATTTGTGTGAACCTTTCATCACATTCTTAGTTCCATTGTTAAGCCACACCCCTATGCAAAGTCTTGGGAATGGTTGTGACTTGTCCACTAGTTGTGAGATAAAATGTTGGATAGACTGTAGTCAGTCTTGAAGCCCTCTCATTTGTCTGATATTCTTGGGTGGTGGTATTTCCATGATAGCTTGTACTTTTGTAGGATCTACTTCGATTCCTTTTGCAGAGATGATATAGCCAAGCAATTTTCTAGATGTTATGCCAAATGTGCATTTCTTAGGATTGAGCCTCAGACTGAACTATTCCATATGATCTAGTATAGGACCTAGATCTGCAAGATGCTTCTTTCGGTGCATGCTCTTAGCTAAAGTGTCATCCACATAATCTTCCATTGTTTTATGCATCATGTCATGAAATATAATAGTAACAACTCTCTGATATGTAGCACCAGCAATTTTTCAATCCAAAGGGCATGACATTCCAATAGAAAGTGCCCTAGGCACATGTGAATGCGGTTTTCTCTTGGTCCTCTAGTGCAATTTTTATTTGGTTGTAGGAAGAGAAACCATCCATTAGTGAGTACATTTCATACCCTGCTATCACATCTACAATCATATCAATATTAGGCAATGGAAAATCGTCCTTAGGACATGCCAAATTCAAGTCTCTGAAGTCTGTAAAGACTCGTATAGATTTATCATGTTTTGATATTGGAAAAATATTAAAGATCCACTCAGCATAGTCAATTACTCTGATAAACACTACCTTAAGAAGTTTCTCCAATTCAGCTTTGGCAAGTAGAGCTACATGTGGATGCATTTTGCGAAGCTTCTGCTTGATGGGCTTGACACCTGGTGCAATGGAAAAATGGTGCATGATTAGATTAGGGTCTAATCTTTGCATGTCTGAATATTTCCATGCAAAGTTTATATTTTTTCTTTTGAAGAATGTAGTGAACTCCTCTCTTTCTGCCTCTGATAGTGATTGTGCCAAGTGAATGATCTGAGGTTCTTCCTCTGTACCCAAGTTGATAGGTTGAGTTGGTTCAAGAAGCACAGATGATCTCTCCTGGAAATGACTTGGAAGTGCATCAAGTATCTCATCATTGGGCACCTTGGAGAGGTTTTCATCCTTGGATACGTCTTTTATTTTGACTGTTTTAGGCTCTAATACTGCCATAATGTGGTTTTCACCATCAAAGCGCCTATTTTTCTTCTTTTGATTTTTTGACTAAGATACTTGATGTCAGCCTCATTCATGTTGACACTTTCTTTGCTAGTGGAGGATGTTACAGGTTTGACAATGTATAGGTAACAGGTAAGAGCGTAATTATTCTGGAATGCAATGACTTCATTAGAGGTAGAGTTCCAGTCTATAATCTCAGGATGGCAAAGTGAAAGAGAAGTGACGGGTTCAAGTACGTTCACGGTATAATCATCAAAAGCATGGACAAGCAAGTCGAGACCTAAAGTGATCTCATCCAAAGGTATAGTCAAATTCCTTTGATTCCTAGTGACCGTAGTAGATGACATGTTAACATCTATGGATTCAGAATCATGTGACCTTACACTAGACCCTTCACCTACTTGAAGAAGGTTTTCATATGCATTAGCTATATCTATATCTCTATCAGAGGTGTCATATGACAAGCTGTCAAACTCATATTCGTGGGAGTCCATTTCTTCATTAGGTTTCATGTCAAGAATGTGAGTGAAATCAACCCTTTGTCCCCAGTTGGGATGACTTCTACCTAGAACCTCTACTATGGTCAGATGAGCACCTTTTGACCTAGGTACCTCATTAGTGTTTGTAGCATCAGTTGCCTCTTATGTAATGAGAAGTGACTGGAATTCCTAGTCAAACTGTTCTTGAAAGTGTGGTGGTATGTATAAATCACCCTGATGACTTGGATTTAGAGTATATATTTCTTTCCACTCCTCATAAGTTAATGGAGCAAAGGAAGTGGAGTTATCAGAATTGTTGTTAGTGTCTACTATACTGACACATGGTATAAAGTTATCTGGCTCAGCAAAGAATGCCACCAGTTCTGGAGGAATAGGATAAGGAAAACTATCCTCATCAAAACTGTCTTCAGATTCTACAGTTTTAGCTATTTCTTCAGGTATTGATTGTTTCTCTTCTCGAGGTACAAACTTGTTTATCCCTAGTTGAAATGTGAGTTTTTGGAAGCCTATACCTGTAGAGTCACATGTTCTACGACCAATAGCTTCAAGTGGTGCAATCAATCCTTTATGATTCGCACCTATGGGACCATTTCCTTTGTAGCCAAAATGTTGCATAATGGATAGACCTTTGCCATACTTCTCAGATTTTATGTCATAAGGAGGAGTAGTTTGTTCAGAATTGTCTTCTCCTTTATAGATCCAAGCTTTGATAGCTCTATTTTCAGCTTCTTCATCTAATGGTATTGTGGCTTGTAAAAAGGTACCACCATACTTTGTTGGAGGAGGAACCGTAGAAGTTTTAGTGCTCTCAGAAGGTCTCCCAAAACAACGGTGAGACAAAGGAAAAGATGTAATAGATAAAACAGGCTCAATATGATATCCTCCCATATCAGTTTCTTTGAGTGTCAAACTCTTTTCCATTTCTTTTAATTTATTCTCAAGGAGTTCAATGCATTCTTTGTTGGTAGGCACAAAGATGTCAGTAGATTTTGTGAGGGCATTGCAGTCATAGCATGTGTTAGCGGGTATAGTCACTTCAGATCCTTGGAATGGGAATTTAATGCATTGATGGTATGTTGAAGGGACAACCTGCATTTCATGGATCCATGTCCTTCCTAACAGAATATTGTATGCCAAAGGGATGTCAAGCACTTGACAGATAACATCTCGTTCAACAGGGCCAACTTTGATTGGCAACACTTCTAGCCCCTTGGATTTACGTTCTTCCTCATCATAGGCCTTAATAGTAATCTTTTTGCAGACATCAATGCAATCTTCACCGTAGCCTAACTAAGTAAGGAAACTAGTAGACCAAATATTGAGGCCAGCACCATTATCTATGAGAACACGGCAAACACACTTTGGACCAATCATGACTTCAATGTGCAGAGGGTTATTATGCGGGTGACTCAAAGAATGGTTGTCTTCCTTAGAGAAAGACAAGTATTGTGAGGAGCTCAAGTGACCTACCATGGATTGAAACTGATCAAGATCAAGATCTTTTGGGAAATTTTCCTCAGTGATGGCTTTCTCCAAGATTTCTATGTGAGCAGGGGAATTTTTAGGAGCTCAAAAATAGTTATCTAAGCATTAGTACGTTGCAATTGATCGAGAATGTTGTAATTGGCAGCATTAGATAAGGAACCCACTTTTGGATTCTTATTGGTAGAGTGAACCTTAGCTTTGTCTAAAGGTTGAGTTGATTTAAATAGAGAAGGCTCAGGGCCTTTGATGATGATCTTATCACAAGATCAAGTAACAACATTAGCGCTGACTTGAGACTACTCTTGTTCAGAAGACTGAGGCGTAGACCCTCACAAAGTGAAAGGTGTTTTGGACTTGGAAGTATCTTCCCTTTTATTGAGAATGATGACATTACTATATTCAACATCAATAGGTTCAACTGGATATTAATGACATTATCATTATTGGTGTATGTATAGTTGACCTTAGCATCAATATTTTTACCTTTAGATGATTCACCTTTTCCATGAGGAGGAAATGGATCTTTGAAAGCTTGGTGAGAAGAATTTTTTTTGTGACCTCCCACAACAATAACCTCACTATCGATGAGATCCTGGATTTTATGCCACAAATTAAGACAAGTAGCCATTTTATGACCTTTGTTTTGGTGAAAGCACAATAAGCGGATTCATTCCACCAAGAGGGTCTTGGTTGCGGATCATAATGTCATGAATTATCCAGTGGAGTGAGTAAATGGTTGTCCAAGAGAGTCTTGTAAACTACCTCAAGGGGTTCTCCTAAAGGAGTGAATTAACGCTTGGGTCTAGGAGCCCAGGGTTTAGGTCTAGAAAATTGTGAAGTACTTGGTTTGGAATCTACCGCAGCCCATTCAGTGGCTTTGGCCGCTTGCATCATGGTAGTGAGATTAAAGGCAGCCTTGGAAGGCTTAGGAGTCACATTATCTACAACTCCATCATTCACAAAATTTTGGTTCTTGTTGGGAAATTTGGGTTTATCTTTGCTTGAAGAGGAACACCCTTGTTTATTTTCCTTGTGTAAGGTCAATTCTCCTTTCTTGATCATAAATGTCTTGATTTGTACAACTTGTTTAATCATGTCATCAAAGGTTAGAGGACCTTGTAGCTATACTTGATACCCAAAGTTGGGGAGAAGATTAACAAGAAAGATGTCCAACTTTTCAGATTCAGGTATCTTGCAAGAATATCATGTTTAAAGTTGTCTCCATCTTTGGAGAAATGCCAAGAAGGATTCCACACAATTTTGTTTCAAGTTGAAAAGATCTTGGATATGAACCGGATGTTGGATGTTTTGAGAATATTGTTGTAGAAATAAATTGGTAATTTTGTCAAAAGTTTTGATGCCAGTTTGTAGTCTAGAGAACCATTCCATAGCTGACCCTCCCAAACTATGTGGGAAAAGACGCATGAGATAGGTTGTGTCATGTATGAATTCCATGGAGAGAGCACCAAACTCTCTCAAATGGTCTCGAGGGTCAAATGTACCCAATTATTTGTCATATTTAGGAAGTTCAACTCCTTTGGGGAAAGGAGGCATGCAAAGATCTTTGTCAAATGGGAAAGGACAGATGCTTTCCAGTGTGAATTGTGTGACAGGTTTGTCTTTCTCTTTCAAGAGTTGAGAGAGTTTCTCTTGCATAGTTTGCATTTCTTTTTGCAAGCGGGAGTTTTAAGTTTCTTCCTCTTTCTCAACAAGTGTTTCTACATCATAGTTGGAAGGTAACTTAGCCCCTTGATTGGCTAGTTCAAGAATATATTTCTATTTCTCCTCAGCTAGGAGAACTCCCATCATCCTATAGAAATCATTATTAGCATGAGCTTGTGCAATCTCTTCTTGAGTTATTTCTTCTTCTACATCATTAGGGGGGTCTTGAGAATGGGACTTACCCCAAGTTTTAAAGAGGTTAGCTCTACTAGCCTCACCTGATTGGTTATGATCTACCATCTTGCTATAATGCAAGGATTCAAGCTGTAAAGACTCAGTATGAAAAGATTGAGTGTTCTTAGAATCTGGTCTTCTTGGAACAAAGGATATTGAACCTGACTAAGATCCACTAGAAATGACCACTTATTGTAAGGTCGACGTACTGGGGAAGGATTTCAAGATGATTCCTCACTAGATGTAGCTGGAAATGGTGTGGAAAGCATAGATTTGTCTTGATTGATTGAAGGAAATGTTTTGCCACTTCGAGTTGTGACAGTCATAGACAAAGTTTGAACAAGGAATGTGAACTAGGACCAAAATTGAAATTGTCTCAAAGTAATTGCACAGAACATGCCAAAAGGTGAAGTATCATTAGTACAAATCATCAAAGATGAGGCTAGAATAGCCAAGAGATGACTATTGCGACAAAAGGCATGACAAAAAAGATGAAAGAGACCAAAAAGACATGAGACGAGACCAGCTTAAGCAAGAATCACGTAATTCTCAACCCAAGAAACCAAGTTTCAGATTGTGTGAAGATGGAGGGTAGAAAAATAGACCCATATCAGAGACCAGATTTGACAAAAGTACACTTGACTGACAGAAATTAGCTTGTTGTTTTAGAAAAAAGACTCTAGACTCGCGCGAAGAAATACTCTTTCACGTGAAGATTCTCACCGACACATGCGAAACTCTATAGTCTTGCGTGAAGAATGACACTAGACTGGTAAAAAAAGTGACAAAATAATGGCACTGTTGCCAAATGTCATGCAACAGTTTACTGCGTATTGCATGAAGATTATCAGAGAATGATGTGAAGATTGGGAAATGTCGCGCAAAACTATGCAAATTTTGACAAATGAACATTTACAGAATCAGACAGTTGAGACTAGTTTGCGTTTCCCAAGATAAAATCATACTATTTTCTGACAGATAGTTTGAGTTACAGATTGTTTTGGACATGTTCAGGATTGACAGTTTGTGTGTTTTAATGATAGTTTCAATTGTTCAAATGATACACCCATGTAAAACACATTAAACAGAACGTTTGTAGTACTAGAATAGAAACATCACAATCCTAGGATAGAAAGGACAGTATTTGTTGAATCCCCGCTTGAACCAAAGTTCAGTTATGCCTACTCTTAGCGGACAACTTAGAAACTTGGAGGCACGGGCTCCTCCTTACATGTGCACTCACTTCTCAGGCACACCAAGCTTCGAACCAAAAAGGAATTGCTTCCCAAAAGGTTGTTGTCTCTACTAAGAGCTATAAGAGTGTGGGTGTCTTAGTCGGCCTCTGAATTTCCGCACCAACAGATAGAGGTTTTTTGGAAACTAGAACAATATTTTATAGTAAGGACATCCGTTCAGGTGGTTTTGATCAAGTCATTTTCCCAATTAAGGGGGATCTTCCAATCCTTTCAAAGCAAGGCTTTCACCTTAACCATGTAGGGACTTTAACACACCACTAGGGTACTGGAGGAGATTTTGGTTTCCACAATGAATTCACACCTATCTATTGTGTCATTAATCACAATAGCATTTTTTGTATACCGGTTCGGAAGGGCTTGGCTTTAGCCTGTTACCGGTTGGGCATCCACTCTCACTGGCTCTACTAAAGCTCTCAGGAGGTAGCCACTCTATAAGAATCACATGAATTTCTCTTACACCCAAGATCCATAAATGTGAGGGGCGAGGATACGTTCATGTAGTTCTTAGGATTACAATCTAAAAAACACTTCAATCACGCAAGGCAATGATTCATTTTAAGCAGCAACTTAAGTGTGTTTTAACTACTAAAAAATAGACATAAGAATTTGTGAAAAAATGCAAGGTCTTCGACAAACATCCTGCAATAAACCCATTAGTAGTTTGTAATGCCTTTCTTAATATCAATGTCTTGCGATAAACATGTTAGAAGTTTATAATGGCTTTTCTTTATCTCAACGTCCTGCAAACCGCTGTTAAGCTGTTTCAAAAGATAAAATCAGAGAAACACGGATGTCAAAAAATAGCAGATGGTTAGAAAATTGAGACAAGAAAATATGAAATGAAAGCTCTGGTGTGTGATTTCGCATGATGATTTATGCTAGATTGCGCGAAGAAGTACAAAGAGCCACGTGAAGAACCATAAATTTCATGCGAGATGCTCAAAAAGTTTGCGCGAGATTAAAATATAACAGTACGGAAGTACGAATAGAATACAAAAAATGAAAAATAGTGAAATGAAATGAGGCCAGAACATAAATGTACCAGCCCCACGGTGGGTGCCAGAAATGTATGTGGTAAATTTGGCCTTGTTAACTCACCATACACTTCAACATAGTCCTTCTTCACCAGATACACACAAGATTGAATATGAGATTATTCATCCTGTCTGTCTGCGTGATTTGACCTATTGCCTTCTATCCAGACGAGGTTTTCAAAATAGCTCTCAGAACAAGAATCTCACAAACATAGACCAATCTAGGAATGAAGGATTTTTCTCCATGAATGCAATACAATGAAATATTATTCTAAGAACTGAAAGATGTAAGATTATTCTAAGACATGATTTCAATGCAATTATTCTAGAAATTGAAATGATTCTATTGCAAAATGAAATTATTCAATATGAGATTATCAACTAAGAATGTGGTAATAATTTAGTATTCTAACAATGCATGAAAATAAGTGGGGGTTTGAATGAGGAATGAGACTTCTTTTATAGACTCAGAGATGATCAGAATATAAACTTTCCTCATTGAAATAAAATAGATAGAAAAGCCAGTTTAGAATAGAAAGCTTTATTTAAAAGAATACAATAAATTGTTTTCTCTCTGCTTTAACTCTTTTCTTTCTTTGATTTTAACTGTTTTATTTGATTTTAATTGTTTTCTTTCTCTTTAAAGAACAATTAATTCAAAGATTCTATTTCTGAACAGAAAAAAGATTTTTGAGAGAATATCCAATTAATTAAATAAATATGACCTCATAATTTCTTTTTCTCAATTATCTGAATAATTAAATTCAATTATTGAAAATGAGGATATTTATTTAATAATTAAATATTATTTAATTCCTTTTCATGTGTCTTAGCTAAAGAGGGTGAATTTAATTTAATTAAAATGCTAGGACTTTATAATTAAATTAATTCAATCATAGGGTTTGTTTAGCCAATAGATATTTAGGGATTAAATATAATCTATGATTAATGCAGGTTTAGGATTTTCTACATTTGACACTTAGGTCGAGTAGAGTCAGTCAAAATTTAGAATTGCCTAGTACAATAGGACTTTGATGATTCAGAAGAATGACAAATGCAACAAAATTGGTTAAGGTTGCAAGATGCCAATTTTGGGGTGTTACAGTTCTTCTAACTTCAAGTGTATCATATCTGTCAAGCTTCCTTTTAGCCTTAGGATACTAGCTAGATGAAAGAAGGCTCCCCTGGTCATGCAAATTTGATCATGACAATCCACATCATTGGAATGAATAACCATTCAATAAAAATAATTTCCTTTTCTTATTCGTTTACCCATTTGTGCAATGCCTTCTTGGGTGAACACTACTTTGGCTACATCAAGCAAAGAAAGAAGAGCTGTGAGAATACAAGTGTATGTGGTCTCCATAGCTACACGTCCTAGAACGTCAATATTCTCAGTAGGATCCATCAACGGCCTGAAATGTGCACAAACACAACAATATTTCAGTGAGGAGATCCACTATCAAGCACAAAGACAGGGTGTGTATTAATTAGTGAAATAGAATGATATGTTTCAAAATTTGAAATTTGTAATGGTTTTGTTTAGCATATATACATATGTACACATATATACATACATATATATACACATACATACATACATACATACATACATACATACATATACATATGTACACATATATACATACATATACATACATACATATATATACATACATATACATATACATACATACATACATACATACATATACATACATATATATATACACATACATACATAAACATACATATATATATACATATATATACATACATATATATACACATACATACATACATATATATATATATATATATATATATATATATATATATATATATATATACACACATTTCCAATGATGTAGTGGTGATGAGAAAAGAGAGAGAGGGTGGTTGATTTTGAGCCAAAATTGGACTTTCTCCTCAAAGATGGTCATAACTCAACAGTTTTAGGTCATAAAACTGAAACCTCTCCACAGTTTCAGGTCAAAAAAGTCTAACAAAAACAATGGTAAATCTTCACAGGCTCACCATATATGCAAGTGGATGTTTCTAGATTTTTTAGGGATTTTTGTAGTTGTTGACTCAAGTTTATTGATAGATAATATTCATTGAATGTAGACTCAATTTGTTAAGTTTATTGACACATCTAGACTCGATTTATAGGGGAAACATCAGAGGTCATTCATTTGAACACTATTTGAGTAAGTTAAAATATATACTTTCCTCTAAAATCTTATCTATTTACTCTTTAGTTTCTTATTTTATTACACTTTAGCTATTTTATTTGTAAATCTTCAACAAGTATATATCAAATTATGATATTTATATTAGGATTCAAGTACATACTCATATTTCATAAGTAGGCTTATATGAACTCTTTTTTTTATGAGAATACTCTATACATATAGGTGATGCTCACAAGATGAAGCATTGGAACTTTGGGGCTTTTGAGGGGTCACCATAATTGGGAATTACATTTTTGCGTACCAAACGAGGGATTTGCTCCAAAAGTGGAAGTGGTGCTTCCAATTCTCCCCCAATTTTGGCAACCAAATGGGGCCTAATATGTAGATTCAAGCACACTTTACCATATTATTTTCTTCAAGATCAAGCATTTTAATTTGCTACTTCATTTGATAAACATCAACAATTATTGTGCCATGCATATGAACCATTCATTATAGAGTTCCTTCACATGCTACAGAAAAGACATCTTACTTATTCATTCATGAGTTAAATATCCCACTATGAATTAATGAGGTAAAGAGGCTACAAAAAAAAACCTCCCCAGTATTAATCAATGAGTTAAACCTCATACTTATAGATTGATAAGCTAAACAGGTTCTATAATGGATGGTACATAAGGCACAACACTCATTGAAGGCTTTGCAAACGGGGTAGCAAGCTAAATGAGCTTGGCCTTAGAGGAAACTCTATGGTTAAATATCCTTGAGTCAAAATTGTATTGAGATGGGCAACTTCACAAGAAATCTTTCTGTTTCACCCTTGTGGACATCCCCTAGTGCAATGAGTGTTAAGTGAACCATCTATTCTCATGAGACATAGATTTATATTGACCACTATTGATTGAATCCTAATATAAATATCATAATTTGACTCGTTATGAAAATTACCTCCAATTCATCACTTGATGAGCTAAAGGGCCCTACATTGAATGTTTCATAAGGCGCAATACTTATTAAATGTAGTAAGCAAGTGCACTTTAGTTGAAATAGTATTGGATTGAAAGACCTCTCAAGAAGTTCCAATACTTCACCCTTGTGTACATTGTACATCACTTAGATACAATAAGTGCTAAGAGAACCATTTATTGTCATGAGAGGTGGGTTCATCTAAAACATTATTTATGAAATGTAGGTCAATGTGTTTAACTCAAAAACTATGTAGACACATATTGGCATAAACCAATCTCAGAAGATTCCTTCAAACAAGGAACTGATTTCATAGTGGATATCATTTACAAGGAATGTATGCAGCTATGGAATTTATGAATATAATGTATGATAATCTCATTTACAAGGAATGTATGCAGCTATGGAATTTATGAAAGCCTATAGAATAGTGGGGCTAGTGGCTATTCAACAAGAGAGTGGTCATCACTAGGAGAGGTAAAGAATGCCTGGAGGCTGGTAACTGTATCAAATAAGGTTGTTGGTTCTATTCTTCATAAGGATAAACAAATATGGCACATATTCATGAGATATCATGAGGTAAAGTGAAGTTGCATGATTCAAAACTTGGTGGCAGAGATATTTAGTGGTGTGGATACATTAGCTTAGTGTACTAATGGTACTAAGTGTACTAACAGTAGCTAAGTATCATAAAATGTCATCAATCCACTTTTGGACAGGCCTATCCCATCTCAAGTAGACCATTTCCAACGACCATAACAAGGATTTATATATTTCGAGTACCAATTTTTTCAGTTTTCTTCCTTTATTAAGGCATGAACCCATATCTGTAAGCCAACTTTGTATCCCATGGTATAAGAAATATTTATTGGATCTTAAAAGAGACTTTACTTTTCTTTTTCTTTATCTAATCATAAACCCTATTGTACATACCTATAAATATTCCCAATACACAACATCACTTATCATGTATCCTTTACAACAAATATTTCTTATGGAACAAAAGAAATATGAACAAGTAACCCATCATCTTGACA
>MU227624.1:440658-453205 GCA_018584345.1 Thuja plicata | reverse complement strand
TTCTATAGCTTTTTTGAGTTTGTTTTCAAAATGATGTTAAGAAAGGAAATGTAGGGGATATCATTGTTCATGCTCTGGCTACACAATAGAAAACCACCAGTTGGGTTTGTTGGGTCCCATTAACTCTAAGTCACCTTTTCCCATTGAACTCAAAAATTCGCTTATACAGATACGGTCACATGGGAGCTCTATCCATACATATCCCTACTTTGGTCAGCAAATAAGGTGGGAATACATATTATCATTTGATATGTATGCAAAATGTAGAAGCATGCTCAAGGCACGTGAAATGTTTGACATAATTCTACAAAAATATGCCATCTCATGGAATGTCATGGTTGCACGATATGCACAAAATAGTTTTTTTGAAAAGACTCTGGAGAATTTTAAGCAAATGCTAGTGGGAGATGTAAAGTTAGACTCCACAACCTTTGTCAGCATCCTACTAGCCTGTGCATAATTAAGCGCTTTAAAGAAGAGTATGGATATACATCAATTCATAGTCAAAGGTGGATTTTCTTCAGATGTTGTAGTTACCATTGCCTTGATGGACATGTATGCAAAATGTGGAAACATTCACAGGGCACGCAAACTGTTTGAAAAATGCCTCTAATAAATATCATATCATGGAATGCCATGATTACAGGATATGCACAAAAATGGATTTTGCAATGATGCTCTCAAACTCTGAACAAATGAACTTGCTGTGGAAAATACCAACTACTTATCAATTTTTTACTGTAATGATAGTACCACTATTTAAAAATCTCGCTAAATCCAATCTTGCAGAATAAGGTGGGAATACTCATTTCTTACATTGATCAGATCTTAAATGCCATTCATGAAGGAAGGGTTAATTCAATTGGCTAGCTTACCGAGACAAACCATGTGACTGCTTCTATCAATTCTAGTGCTAGTTTACTAGAGAATGTATTGCAGCGATCTAGACACATATGCAAGGTATTTAGCCTTTTTTTGTTGAAAAAACAAACAAGAAGAAATCATTTTTTAATGTGCATTTTATAATTTGTGATACCGAGAGATGGAGATCTGGAGGAAGACAGAGTCGCCCTTCTTTGTTAAACGCCACAAGACTTTCAACAAGGGCATGGAAATCTATTTACTGCTTGAGTACACAGACAAAGGATCGCTTCAGGACATGCTCACACGCAGATATGCCATTTCATTTCAGTGTAATGATTATTAAGTTTATGCTTATTTTTTCCCTATTTTTGATGCAGCAAACGAATGTTTGTGAGTCATTCCTCTTGTGTGATTCGATTTCATAGCGCTTCAGAGAGAGTTGTGATCGAAGCATCCATGGCTATTCTGGAGGGTCTTTCAATTGTTTGCCAAGGGCGATGCAGGATAATGGTGGATTCCTTGCTATATCATTTTGTGGAAGAGGATTGGAGGCACGGTTAACCCTTGGACTTATTTAAAAAGGGAAAGTCCTAATCTTATTTCAGAATAATGATACAAAAAACATTTCCATGCTAGAGATGAAACAAAACACCAAAATAAGAAGCCCTACCTAAAGATACAAAGATGGAAAGTCAGAAATGAGATTATTTGGCAAGCTTCCGCTGTAGACTCTCTCCAAAAATGGTGTAAAAACCTAAATCTTCACCGCTTCGGATTCTGCCACTGCAAACCCCAAAACACAATCCCCAATTTTGGACCTGACATTTTATGCCCCAATTCTGAACCTGAAAAATTTATGAATTTGGGTTAAAAAATAAATAACCTGGATTTTAAATCAAATTCCACCTGTTCGATAGGAAGATGGGGCCCCTCGTTTTATACCTAAATTTGGGTTTTATCATCAAAATTGGGAAGTGCATTTTTTTGAACCAAATGAAGGATTTGCTCCAAAAGAGGAAGTGGTGCTTCCAATTCTCCCCCAATTCTGCCAACCAAATGGGGCCTAAATGTCTAAACTAAATGTTAAGACATACTTGTAAATCAGCCTTAGTAGTATCATTTGTATCTATTTTACTCAGATAAATTAGTGCTGAAGTTGTTATAAAATGTAAAGTATTTTTATTGATCATTACCAGATTCGTATCAAGTATACATTTAAAAGATTACAAAATGGCAGTTGTAAATCATTTTAGCAGTTGTTATCCCTAAAATCATACAATTCTTTTTTTAAGAAACCCCCCTTAAGGCTTACATATTGAAATTCGTTGAATACAAGATGTATACACATTTTTGTGAAAATCTTCACTGAAGAAGCAAATCTTGAATGAAGTAGAGTTCCATCAAGTTGTCTCATAACCCTTGGGAAGGTGTAGCCTCTATCTAAGATTCTTGAGTTCTTCCTCTATAACTGCCAAATCACAACCTCGTAAGCTACTAGAAAACCATCCATCTTGAACTCGACATAAAACCCCTTACTTGCCTCCACAAATCAAGCTTCACAACATATGAAATTTTAAAAACTACCAACAAGAACAAAACAAGAAATTATAAAAAAATGCTTCTCATGACAAAGACCATCTCAGAGCGAGAAGCTAACTTGACATGATGAAATCCCCTCCAACTTCCAATTCCACCAACCTCCATAAAGTGAAAGCTTATAATACTTCTCGAGGATCACTAAGAGAGTCATAAATAATACCTTCATCATTTGATGAATCCCCATTCTCAACACAAGTAATATTACCTTCGTCTGTGAGATTTCCTTTAAGAACATCTCTAGTTCCGGTTATGCAAGACCAAGCTATGTGACCCTTTTTCTTACAATAATAACATTTGATGTCCTCATTACTTGTACTTGATCTTTTATTATGGTTTGAACATATAACACATTTTCTAGTTGAGAAACACCATCTACATCTTTTGCATTTGTTCTCATTTTTTCTGCTAAAAGAGATGAAATCATATCTTTTATGTTTTGAGAGGTTATTTGGCTTAGTGTAAAAATAACATTACTATATTTTGTAGGCAAATTGTCTAACAATATAGCTCTAGCATCATCATCATCATCATCATCTAGAACCTTGACTTCCGCTAGTTGTCTGAGAAGAGATCTCAAATTACTTATGTGATTTGAGATTATGATTTCATCTTCCATTTTAAATATAAATAATTGAATTTTTAAAGAAAACTTTGCATTAAGCATTTTTTCACAGAACAACTTACTCAAATCATCCCAAATTTCACTTGGTCTTTTGTGTAAATCTATCTGATGCAACTCAGAATCCAAAAGTGCAAGACTGATAATAGCCTTGACTTTATCATCTCTGCTACTCCAATCTAATAACTTATTTGCATTTGTAGGTGAGTTTCTTTTCCATTTACTATTCCCCATAAATTGTATTCATTAATTGCATTTTAATTTTCATTTTCCAGATACAAAAATTAAAACCAGAATACTTGTGTACCTTGTCAACTACAATATCCATAATGTAATAACCTTTTTATTCTCCTTAATTACTTTACCAAAATTCCAATATTGTTTCTAAAATAATCTGTCAAAAACCCCGTGTGCAAATCTAGGAGTGTAAATGTTATTCTAATAATTTGTCAAAGCCCATTGCCACATATGCTAGAATATCTTTCACAATCTCTAGTAGACTGAATGAATATAAAACCTCATGTATCATATATTAGACATAACCAGAAGTGGCAAACAAATGGCTTATGTACTCCAATTATATATAGACATGTCCCAACTAAATCTTCATGTAGGCATTCAATGACATTTAAAAAATATTTAATGTGAAACTAAATATTGTTTCCTATACATTAGCGTGCATTGAGAATTCTTCAAACCATATAGATTGTTGCAGACTTCACCACAAGCCCATCATGGAAGCACATCACAGAACTCTCACATGCCCATTTTCTTTCTACTATTTCATCCGCTCTGATCTACCAATTGTTATAAAATATAAAATATTTGTATCGAGCATTACCATATTTGTATGAAGGATACATTTAAGAGATTACAAAATGATAGTTCTAAACTGTTTTAGCAGTTGAAAAAATTGTTTCGTAATAACCACATTTATTAGGACTAAACAATGTAATAATTATTATACTAACACAAGTTAAGAGTAGGTAATAAAAAATCGGTGAAATATCTTCTAAGGGTATTATAGAGAGAGTTGGTACAAAAAACCATGAATATTTTAAGGAGTGCGGTTAAATTTCAAGTGTAGTAAGTAGCTTATATTAAGGTCAAAATATACACACAGATTTTAGTAAAAAGTGCATAAAATTTTGCTCAAGAGATAGGATGATTTATCAACATTAATAAACACCTCAAACAAATGTTATTTAACAAATGTCTTAGACAATATTAAGAACATGTATATATGGATGATGTCTCTTTTGTCGAGTTTATGATACAAGATCTTCACCTTAGATCTTAGATATACCTTAAGTATTTACTCATATATTTCATAAAAGAAAGTGTGTTTAATATATGGGATTTATGCTCTAAGGAATAGATCTATCATGGAAAATCATGATGTTTAGTGATCCTAAGACATAAGGTTATTATGATTTTGGTTCACAAGTAATAAAATGAATAGAAAGCCCCCTAGACCATGCTAATAACTTCTCTCTTAATAATATATTTAGGGTTCCCAAAGGGTAAGATCACTTTGGGTATAGTTAAGGAGTGGCTAGATCCATAATTACTAATAATCAAATAATGTTTTTTCTTATGTTTATTTATTTTCATCATATATTAGATTATGAAATTACTTGATTTTAGAACACAAAGGATTGATCTAGTGAATCCAAAGGTAAATTATATTCATTAGATAGAATTTATATTGTTAGTCACATTGATATATATCATATTCTATTTTGTTTGAGTAATAGATATACAATTATAGAGAATGAGATTGATTAATATATAATAACTTTTAATTAAAAAGGTATAATGATAGAATATCATATTTATAACTAGTAATAATTTAAGGATGTTTTAAGTTTTATCTTTTTCATAATTTATTTAATGGTAATTAAAGTTGTACACGTGAAATGAAGTGTACATAGAGGAATTAGCATAGTATGATGTTCTTTTGGTGTAACTCATTGAAGAGTTTTACAACATAAAGGATTATTTGTACATTCCTTATAGATGAGCATTAAATTTAGCATGCTGCTTTGGGAAATAAATTAATGGCATCTAGTCGTATTTATAATATCACATTAATTTCCTTTGTGAGATGTTGGGGCTATGCATATTCATATCTCCATTTTGCAATTATATATGATTCATTGTTTTTAGTGAGTTGGTATTGATAATTATATGCATGTTGTGTTTTCATGCAGATACTTATTATATTTGTGTACATAAAGACATGATCTTTTGTTAGCTTAATTATTTTAATGCAATTTTGTATAACTTCTTACTCATTGATTTAATTTTATCATAACTAAGTGGTCAGTAGTAATAGAGGGGGTATTTCTCCTATAGCATGTTTTCATGGGATGGTTGTGTTATTATTTTGGGTTGATATAAGATACTCTTGAGAAATTCTATTTCATTTCTTTGTTAGGTTAATAAACAAATTCAATGGAGGTAGGGATGAGGTTGATAAGAGATAAACTTATATTAAGTATCTCAAGTCCTTTATTGTACTTATATTCCTTAATTGATAGAGTCTATGTCATGTGTAGACTATATTATTGATTTTACACCTTCTTATAATTGTATCATTCATGGATTAGAGTTCAAAATACTTAATTTAATTACTCAATATTTTCTAAGCTTTTAATTTTATGGCTATAGCAGTAACGTTGTGTGAAATACATCAAGTGCATTTTGAACATTCTTATGATAAGGAGGTATGCATCAAGGTACGCAAATATCGATAGGAATTATGAATCATTAGAATTAAAATCTAAAGTCCCTCCTTTACTAAAACTATTTTTTTTATGATCTTGTATACAAGAAACTTTTTTTTGGTAATAAAATGTAATGTTGACATGTTTGGGTGAAGCATTAGAAACTATGTTTTTGTGGGCCATGTTATTAAAATGGAGGTTTTTGGTTTGCAGTGTAACTAACTTAATGCTAAGTCTTTATTTTACTCATATGAGATATTCTAGTTTATCATGTAATGGAGATGGTTTCATGATATAGGCGTTTAGTTAATACCTAGTTTTCACTATATGTTCCCTTATTTTTGGAAATGGATTCACAATTAATGAATATAGAATTTATATGCTTAAATACTTCATGATTATTTTATTTAACCCTAGGAAATGGATATCTAGTTACATTAAGGAGGAGTGGCTCTCAGGGAGGTCGGGGCCCTTAAGTCTTCTAGTCAAGGAAAAACCATTGAAGAGTTATGTAACCAAGTGAATAACTAATAAAATAAACTCAGGTAAAATATTAATCAATATAATTATGATGCATCTCCCATGCCTTGAGTGCTAGTACATGATAAGGATGGGAATGGGGGAAGATGCTTGTTGAGACTTACATAATCGACCTTCCTTGTCCTCCTGAGAGGAATGTTCAATGGTTCCACATGAGTCCTGCTTGGGGACCGGGGTCCAGAGAGATCAGTTCATGACAATCCAAGGAGAAAGGATTGTGGGATGATACTCTTTCCTTCTTGTACTCTAGTATCCTATCTTGTTAGAGTTCTGGGTATTGGTCATTGGTGGTTTTTGGCATGCTTAGTGCTTACCTTTTATATATAATTTACACATGTGTATAGTCTATGTTTCCTTGGATGTTGGTGTTGGTGTATTATATTTTTAACCATGGTTCCATCTATGTTTCACCAAACAGGTGAAAACCGATGACAAAATTGTTTAGGGACTACCCTAGAAAGAGTTGTGTACCTACTTATAAATTTTATAAAGAAATTAATAATAAACTTATGAAGCACTTTGTGCCCTTAGTATGATGAACCCAGTAGGTTATCGTTCAATAGTAAAAAGTCAAAGTACAAAGTCTCTGAACGTGAACGTAGACAAGGCCATCAGTGATGAGCTCCTAAGACTCAGGTCTAGCTCTTAGGATTTGTCTTTAAAGAGTTAAGTGCTATTATTCTTCTCAATTTTATAAGATGTTTGATAAAGATTATATTTATGTACCTAAAGTTTAAAGAATCTTATATCATACATCTAGTTGCTTAGTCTTGTGAACAACTATAGGATTTTGGAACATTATAAAGGACCGGGGAAGCGAAACTTGGGTATGCAATGATATTACTTGAACATATGAATAAACTTTTATTTTAATATGTGAATGTTTGTTCTACCATATTTTTTTGTTGAAAAGAAATCATAGGAAGTTTTTGTTCGGTGCTGAAAATAGACTTACTGGAAAACGATAAATGTAAATCATGTTCCGTAATTTTACATTTGTTCATATGATTTAAGTATTCCTGCTTAGAATTATGATATGTGCATAAGAGCGATGTTAGGGAACTCATAGATGACATGATTATTAATGAATGTATGTCTTCTGCTTATGCATCATAATAAGTCATTATATGGTGCATTAGATGATACGTTGTATTGTGTTTAAAAAAACAAATTATTGCTATGTCATTTAAGTGATTTATGGTTAGTCCTTGAGGGTTCTCTAGCAAGCGTACATTTTAGTACTATCATTTCAGAAGCTTCCCGGGTCATTAGTCTTGGCATTGTGTAATTCTATTTGTATCTTTCAAGATTCAATGTTGTACTTTGGTTTCAAATTTTCCTGAATGCATGAAAATCGATTCGTAAGAGTATTTTAAAGGTTAACTGCTAGATATGACAAAGGCTTAATAGGACACCGTCTATCCTAATGCAAAAAAGCGGCATGGTTGCCCATAAAATGCATGACAATCCATTCCGTGCAATAAAAAATAACATGGACATGCATCCCATCCATCGCAAACAGAAGCAAACAAAAGTAAATGAGGAAGTTAATAAAAGTAAACAAAGTAAAATGGAGTAAACAGAGTAAAAGGGTTTTGTTAGTTGACGAAAGATAATGGTTTGTTTACGAAATTGCCACTCATTTGATCTTTTATTTTATTTTAAAATTTTTAAATATTAGTTTTTATTTTTTACTTTTTATCTTTATAATTTTTTATTTTACTTTTAAATCTTTATAATATTTTCTCATATTAACTTTTCTAAGTTTTTTATTTTGTATTTTGTTTTGAAAAACTTATGATATTTTTAATATTAGTTTTTTGGTGGTTTTTTACCTTTTTATACTAATAGATAATAGTAAAAATGTAGACTTTTTTATAAATCATATGTGTATAAAATGTATTATAGATGAAAATATAATATATATTAAAATTATTATATTATGTAATAATATAGTAAAATATTATATTATTTTCAATTGTATTTCTAAAAAATTGAAGGATGAGACTAGATAAAAAAATATAATAAAATTAAATATTGAAATTGATCATTCTTGAATAAATAAAATAAATTAACTGTACAAATATATTAATATTAATATGTATATATATTATTAATATTATAAGTATAATTGAGTATATTTCTAATTGTAGTAGGGTATACATAATTTGGCATTTTTTTGTTTTTTATAGATAGATATATAAACAAATTATAATAGTCTATTAAGAATAGTATATAGAATATTATTTTAGTACATTATTTTTTATTTGTTTTGAAATTTGATCTCTCCTTTTTTTTAAAATGATGTATGCTAGTAATTGAAATAACTATTACAAATTTTGTCTAGTTATATATTGTCTTTTTATATTGTTCATCAACATTCATGTAAACTTAGGAATGCAAAAAACCAAGTTGCTCTCAACTCCTATCTAAAATATGAAAAAGAGGAGTGTCAATGTCATTTCAATGAATCATTTAATATTTTACTAATCCCATCATATAGAGAGAGGCAATCCTTGCAAGTGTATCTTATAGGGAGGTATTTATTGCTAAATATGACCTTTCTTTAAAATATAGTCTATATTAGATTTAATTTTATGATATATATATATATATATATATATATATATATATATATATATATATATATGGGTAAACGTACGGAGCTGTGTCACACGTGAGGATCATTTTGGTAGTTTCGATCGGACTTGTTTCGGCCGGAACATGTATGGTCGTACATACGTTGCGCACATGCGACACCATGTGGCGTCGATGTGGCAGATGGATTCCGGCCGAAACAGGTCCAACTGAAATAGGTCCGGCTGAAATAGTTTCGGCCGAAATAGTTTCAGCCGGAACCCACAAAACTTATGTATACCCCAAAATTTGGTTTGAGCGGCTCATTTGCACTGAGCGCCTTCCGAGAATTGCGGAGCGGAATAGGGGTACTTCAACCGAAAATAGGTTGGTTTTTTTTGTTTTGTTTTTTTATGTTTTTTTTAAATGTTTTTAAGTTTTCTTTAGTTAAATTAATGTAGTTGCACTATTATTTGATGTTTTTTCTTTTAGTTTTGTTATTTTTAATTTTAGAAAATATAAAATATTATTTTATGTAGATTTTTTTTCCAGTTAAGATTATATATTAGTTACTTAGTTAATTAATTTAGTTTTATTACAAATATTTCAAAATAGTAGGAAAATATTAGAAAGCAGTAGGAAAATGTTATAAAATAGTAGAAAAGTGTTACAAAACATTAGGAAAATGCTATAAAACATTAGGAAAATGTTACATTAGGAAAATGTTACGTTAGGAAAATGCTACAAAATATTAGGAAAATATTATTTAGTTAATTAATTTAGTTTTATTACATATGTTTCATAACATTAGGAAAATATTACAAAACATAAAACCAACATGAAATTGAAACATAAATCAACATAAACTCTAACAAATTAACCCTAACATGAAACTCTATGAGATGAAGAAGATATCTGAAGCAAAGAAAGAAGCCGCTGAGGCTTGTAAGGAGCTGGTCTAGCGCTCTGGTTTCTGGGTTTGGTGGTTGGTCATTTTTTGTGGTTTTTCTGGCATCTGGTTTCTTTCCTATTTTTTGTTGTTGTTAGCTTTTATGCGAACTGGCTTCCAGTCTTGTCTCTTTTTGGGGTGCTTCAATGTATTATCTCTGTTTCTAGCATGTAAGGGGTTTCAGGTCCCCATTTAAAACCTATTTTTCCTGCAATCAAAAACAAATTAACCCTAACATGAAACTGAAACATAAATCAACATAAACTCTAATAAATTAACCCTAACATAAAATTGAAACATAAATCAACTTAAAAACTCTTAACATTAACCCTAACATGAAACCTTAACCATATTGAACCCTAACATGAAACTTAACTATATTGAACCCTAACATGAACCCTAAGAAAACCTTAGAAAAATGTTACAAAACATTAGGAAAATGAACTAAAAGACATTAGAAAATGTTAGTATTACAACGTTCATGTATTAAACATAATATTGTACCCTAACATGTGAAACCCTAATATGAAACCAACATCTTGAACCCTAACATGAAACTGAAACATGCATTTTAGCATAAACCTTAACATGAACCCTAACATGAAACCCTGACCATATTGATCCCTAACAAAAACCTAACATGAAACCTAACATGAAAGTGAAACATAAATCAACATAAAACTTAACGTGCTAAATCAAATTTTTCTTTCGAACATACATGTATTCAAGTGTTTTTTTAATCTAGTTTATCTATCATGTGACATGGCATTAGCTAGAAACTAACATGAAACTAGAACATGTTAACCAACATAAACCTTAAAACTAAACAAACATACATATGAACCTTAACCATGTAAACCTAATTTAAAAGTAGATCCTTAAACCCAATTGAGAAATTAACCATAACATGTTCAACCAACATGAATCCTAACCTTCAACTAGAGCACATACTAGAAACCAACATAAACCCTAACATGTTCAACCAGCACGTGAACCCTGGCATTCAAATAGAACACTAGAAAACAACATCAATGGGCTAACCACCATCAAATTAACCCTAAACCTAATTGAGAAATAAACCAAGTTGATCCCTAAACCTAAACATGAAACATTAATTTACATTCAACTAGGCTAGTTGTAAACCTAGAGACAAAATTGATCCAGAACTCAAAACCTCTTTTCGTTAGAAAATATGTGTACATGTATGTATATATGATTTTAATTTTTATTTCAAATGTATATGCATTCAAGTGTTTTCTAGTTTATTTATTTGTAACCCATGTGTTTAAAAATATATAATTAAATTAGAATTGGACCATGTACATGTGCAGAGATCTAGACATATATTCTTCTTTATACTTTCGAGAATATACATCTATGTTTTCTATCACATGGCATCAGGTAGAGGGGCATCACTTGTAAATTTTGGAGATGCCAGTGTACAGGGGAGTGGTAGTGACCGCTCTTCTCATAGATCTACTGATTCTATAGAGGGCAGGGAGCATTTATTTGCCAGTACCATAGCTTGATTGACATGAGTTATTGAGGTTGTTGATCAGGGGGTCTAGTAATCCACCACCCATCCTAATAGGGATAGGGTGAAGGTCATTAGAAAGGACCTAGTTTGTATGATTGACACAGTTCAATCATACAACCCTTATGATAGTATATCTATTGATACATTCTATACTTCTCTCTCTTGCAACATTACTGGTGTTGTGAAGTATAGACAGGATGATTTAGAGGTCTCCACCACTATGGTGAAGACTATGTTTCCTCATTACCAAGACAAAGTGCAGGTCAGAGGTTATATGACTACTCAGTGTGAGGATGACCTTGTTGCATCATTTATATATCCTCGATGGTTGGCTTCTCATCATAGGTGGCTTCAGAAGGATAAGCTTCCACTATACTTCTGCAAACAATTATTTGCTAAATTTCATTTGCATCATGATGTTGATTACACATATTTTCTCGGTCATGTTGGGTAGGGAGGGGGAGATTATCAGATAGATTCAAAGGGCCAAATGCCATAGTGCCCACAAATTAGCAGGCAAAGGTGGGTCCAAACCTTTTGGTCATACCAAAAGGTTTGGAAATGACAGACGAAGGATAAACTATACTTGATGATAGTATCAAGATAGATGTATTTTCTAGTATCGCAAGTATCACGACAAAGGTTCATGAGATGCCATCTAATCATTTAGAGAGATACATATTGCAATCCCGTTCTGGCATTCCCCCACCTACACAGGATGCATCCTCTAGTGATGATGCATACCATATAGTAGATATACCATCTCCCTTTGAGGTTGAAACTATATCATATTTGGACCATTTGTGAACTATGAGAACATATTTAGCCAATGAACTACTTTGCACATAGAAGGATATATAGATTATCGGCGGGGTTCCTCTCAAGGATTTCCCAACATTTATCCCCACCATTCTCAATAGATCTATTGGATCAGGTTCTTTGGGTGCACAGAGATAGGAGGATATTCATGCACCACCTATAGCTCCTCAGCAGACTACAGTTGAGGAGGATGCACCTCACCAGTCTACCCAGGCTACTTTATCATGTCTGATTCATTGACTTTTTACCAGCTTGCTTACAGATGACTAGATTGATCCCTCACAGGTGTCCTTACATGAGGAGATTGATCCTGG
>MU227624.1:423604-439426 GCA_018584345.1 Thuja plicata | reverse complement strand
TATAAAAACATACACATTAACACATAAATCTATAACAACATACATAAAAGCTATATAATAAACTCATTGAACCATTAATATTCAATTAACTAAGCTATTCAATTTGTCATGTAAGTAATTTAAAAGGGGATATCTTAAGGGGATGTCTTAAGGGGAGGTATAAAAACATTCACATTAACACATAAATCTATAACAACATACATAAAAGCAATATAATAAACTCATTGAACCATTAAAATACAATTTACTAATCTATTCAATTTTTCATGTAAGTAATTTAAAATAATTTAAAAGGGGATGTCTTAAGGGGATATCTTAAGGGGAGGTATAAAAACATACACATTAACTCATAAATATATAACAACATACATAAAAGCTATATAATAAACTCATTGAACTATTAATATTCAATTAACTAAGCTATTCAATTTTTCATGTAAGTAATTTAAAGTAATTTAAAAGCGGATATCTTAAGGGGATATCTTAAGGGGAGGGATAAAAGCATACACATCAAAACATAAAATCTATAACAACATACATAAAAGCACTATAATAAACTCATTGAACCATTAAAATACAATTAACTAATCTATTCAATTTGTCATGTAAGTAATTTAAAATAATTTAAAAGGGGATGTCTTAAGGGGAGGTATCAAAGCATACACATTAACACATAAATCTATAACATACATTAAAGCTATATATTAAATCTATTGAACCATCAAAATATAGATTATAAAAGAATACACAATATACCAACCATGCATAACTATAGAGTTCAACTTGTAGAGTTCAATAACATATATCCAATATCCAATACATTAAGTAAGAGGTCAAACTATAGAGTTCAAACTGTAGAGTTCAAATATGAAAGTACGAGAGCTACAAAAATAATTTTATCCTAAAGCTCCTGATACATATAGTCTGGATCCTCTCTGTCTTTTATTATCTCCAAAATTTTTTCACATTCTTCAACAGGCAACCTCCACTTTTGATTGCCACGTCCTCTTTTTTGCAATGTCTCAATTTGCAACTTTGTTGCTATAACCAAGTGACAGTAATGCAGAAATTTTTGACCAGACATATATTCTATAAATTGAACACCATTTATGTCTATCTTTGCTTGCTGATAATATGTTCCTTCAATAGAAAGTGAACCAGTTGGATATGACTGTCCATCACCATCTACAATTTCTTCTGGAAATTTGTATATTACTTTCATGCATCTTAGTAGATAATAATCTACACTTTCAACATTGTCAGGATCTGCAACAACAGAAAAATTATCACCTAGATACAAATGCAGATTAGATATTAAATTCAAATCAAAAGTACAATAAATTAAATTTAAATAAAAGATCATGTACATGTGCACACACCTCTAACAACCAAATTAGAAACACACTCATCATCAGCTGAATATATAGGATCATGAATTTTTATGTCAATTTCATCATCTTCATAAGGAGGCATTCTGATTAACTTGTTCGTATCCTATTGTGAAATATATCAATTTGCAATATTCTCACATTGACTCATTGGATTTTCCTCAATGCAATCAACATAGAAACATGATTTTTCTCTTACTTGAATCAATAGAGGCTTGCGTTGTCTGGTACTCATCAATTGATGTAAACTTCCAATACCAACAATCCTTTGACAATTGCAAGGATTGGATCAGTCTATATCTGTTACAAATATGAAATGAAAGTTGTACATATTTAAATCAACAATTATCATAACATAGATGAACACAAAATTAAATTTTAATTTAGATTTTTCCTACAAACTATAAATTACCTTTTACTTCCCAAAAATAATGTTTGTTGCATTTGGTTTCCCGAATAGCAAAATGATTTTTACACCATTCGACAATTTTCTTTGAATTCTCTATCATGTTACCTGTGAATTTCTGAACTATTAGTTTAAAGAAAATACATCTAAGTTTAAATTATACTATTTGAAATATCTAGATATATATATTTAACTACTGTTCACACCATTTGTAGCTGTAATTTCATGTTGGTGAAGTGCACGCTTCACACATGCTCCTGCTCCATCGTGCTCTCCTTTTCCATGTCCACTTTCAAATAAGTTCCATAGAAACTTAACATTGCGTCTAGCATGTTGCATAGCTAGGCAATAAAGGATTTTGCAGATTTAAATTGTCCTGCAAGATTAAGTTGTTACATATGCAAGATTATGATCACATAATAATTTAACCAGTAATCAATGAGAATTTGAAAATAAATTGAAGTGCATACACTTACCTGCACAACCATCAGACCAAATCCAGTGTTGTGAAGCTTTTATTATGTTATTCAAAATATCTTCAAAATACATTGCAAAACAATGAGCCACATAGCTCCTATCATGAACCTTATCATCGCTGATATAGAAATGAACCTCCTTAATGATAATGTGTTCATTTGGATTGGTACTTTCTACCTCATCCAAATCAAATTGTGCATGTCTATAGGTCACTTGCACAAATATTGCAACTTGGTCAGAATGATAATATTGAGCTTGAAGCTCTGATTGAGGGGAGAATGTAAATTTCTCTAAGAAATTTACAACTGAAAGAATACAACTAGGTGGAATTTTTTTTTTGAAATCACGAAACTGTTTAGCTTTCCATCTTGCACCATGAAAATGCTGGATATGTGGATAAATGATAGTACAAAACTTGGTCATAAACTCAAGGTAGGGAAATTCACTCTCCTTCAATACAATTTTTTGGATTCATCTCCGGTCTTAGTTTGGTATGTCTCATAATCAAGTATCTTCCACAAAACTAGCTTGCAACATTAACATTCTCAATTTGCAATGGAAATTTATGTAAATCTCCACAATCACTGCATGCACTCTTTATACATTGTACTTTCAACTCATCTAAATCTTCTAATTTCTCACATAAAATAGACTTCATAAATTGTGTCGCACTTCCAAGGATGACCATATCTAAATTAAGTACTTCCATAACCTTTTTATATGATTGCAAATATAGATGAAACTCAACATGATTTTAGCAACAACAAGTTTCACGTACCTTATTTATGCATACAAAGAAAGGGCACAACCTCTCAAATATTATTTGACATATTTTCACATCTGAAAATTCTTGCTTGAATGCTTCAAACAATTCACTTTGTGTTGTATCTATAAAATGTTTTGGATGTGCAATTTTCATACCGGTCTCTTCATATTTCATATGTATAGTATATCTTCTATTAGAAGAAACACAGGAGTGAGTGGTACAATATTCAATGACCTGTCTTTTTACATCTTCAAAAATTTTGTCTTTCCGAGGAAGTCTACAAATATTAACCCAATTATTTTGAATATTTTCATCTAACATATTTCTCTTCCTGATATATCTTTGAATAGTTCTTCTAGATACATTCAGTAAATCAGAAATTGCATGTACTTGTTTTCTCTATGTCAACCTCCTACTAGATAAAGTAGTCATCAATGCTCTATGTGCAACACTTAAATCGACTCCTTGACTTGAGTTGTTAATGTCATTCAATGCATCTTGAAAATTTTTAACTATTATTCAATTTACATTGTCTCCTGAGTTTTTCTTGTTATCAGCACCTAACAACTCTGAAACATGAGTCATTTCTTTTTTCTTGAATAACCTAGCAAATAATTGTGCTTTTTCAATTAGACTTTTATTTTGAAAATATTCATCCCAAATCTTTTTGCATTTTTTTTTTATTGTGCTTTTAGGTACCAATTTGTCAGATGAAAATTGACTAAAAAATGAATCACCATCCATCTCCATCAAATTGCCCATGTCAAAAGATATATTTCCACCAATTTGTTCCCCTACTTGAATTGGATCTTCTTGGACTTCAACAGGTTCATCTTCATTACCTTTTGTATGACCTTTCATTTTTTTGAATCCCTTATTCAATCATATTTTCTTGTTCTGTTCCTTTTATTCCCCATTGCACAAATTGTTCAAATTGAGAGCTTCAATTCACCTACATACACAAAAACCATATACTCTTGATAAAAATAAATAAAAATAATATTGATAAGTTCATAATTTAATATTGAACAATGCTTTAATTAAAAACACACAAAAATTCTCAAAAAACTAAAAAAAAAAAATTGCAAATAATACAAACCTCCTTGATAATCTTAATTCGTAGTTGCCCTTTAACACCCAAAAATGTGCCTTTAAAACAATTAAAAAAATGATTTTATTAACAAAACATTTTTTAAGTCAGAATAATTGATAATTGCTTTTAAATTTAAAAATAAAATGTTTTTATATATCATCTTTGAGGGTTGATATCATCCAAACGACCATGTTTGGTCGACCTTAGTTTTGGCTGAAACAGTTCTGGCTGAACCGGTTTCGGCCGAAACTACTTATGTGACATCCCATGTGGCAGCCAAATAAGAAAAAAAAGGGAAAATTGGTAACACGTCACTTCTGGGCCTTAATTGTCCACCAAAACAGATTTTTTTAAAAATCTAAAAATACCCTTTTGTAGAGCTCAGAGTCTAGATTATGGTCATATAATGTTTATAGTCTCTTGATTACATATAATATATTATAAGTTAAAAAAAAACTCCAAGTAGGTGTTTTGAGATTGAAGAACATGCTCGTTCGAAAAAAGAAAAAAAAATAGCAAATCATGTAAGAAAATGTTAAAACTTATATTTAACACTAGAGGAGAGAATCCTCTTCAAGAATATATAATTTTGTTCTGTATTTGGTGTAGATTTTCTAGGGAAAATTAGGCGGGAGACAAAAACTGTTAATTTTGGGTAACTCCAAATTCGAATAGTTATAATAGACAAAATATATACCGAAAACAAATCTTTTTTTTCCTACACTAGTAGTACATGTCATCTAAAACATATTCTGAAATCAAAGGAAAAAAATATTATTTACATATATTTTGTTGGTGGGAACAAAACCCTCGATTTTCAACATTTTTTAACAATTAAAAAGTAGACTTCAAAAATTAAAAAATATGTCAATTCTTATTCGAAAAGAATTTAAAATTTTCATTTCATTAGTTTACATCATTTTCAAATTCTAAACACAAATACCACTTTTATGTCGTTAAATTTTAACTACTTTGCATGTCGTGGTCCTCTTCCTTTGTAAAAGTGTGATACAGGTTTGTACTTTTACCCATACACACACACACACACACACACACACACACACACACACACAAAGAGAGAGTACACACTGCATATATAATAGTTAAGGAAAATGTATACTATGACATCTATGAGGCATTGAGAGTACAACTCTTGGAGAACTTGGCTAAATCAACAAGCATAAGAAGTAGATATTCATGTATGGTTCTCTGATTCTCTACGTTTTCTTCTACTTCATGAAATTCTTTCCTCGAGTTGGAAATATTCAATAGAAAAATGATATAATGGTGGCTATTCAAATCAACAATTACTACCTTATGCTAGAGAGTAGATAAGAGAAGCACAGTATGGGGATATTTCAAAACCTTTTAGGAGGAAATGCATGATAGGTACAAAATTCCCAGGAGGATAGTTGAGATGTATGTAGATTCAATATGTTTTATGGTTGATACTGATGAATGGCTGGTAGAAGCAGTAGAACCAAGAATTTCATGGGTTATGCCTATGGGATATGAAGTTGACACTGATATACTTGAAGTTTATGTGAAGGAATTTCTTGGTAAACCAATTGATCCTAATTAGGAAATATTTGGTACCTCCAAGGAAAATAGTTTAAAAGTTCATTTAGAGGTTAACAGACCTATAAGGGATAGGAAAACCAGAAAAGAAGTTGAATTGCTAGGTGAGAGAATGTGATTTACAAAAGAGAAGAAGGTAGAATCTAGAAATAAGTTTGAAGAGGAATAGAGAAAGAAGGAAAAAGCAGAGGATCCTATTGATGTTGATATTAAGGCACCACTGAATTACATACTAGTGTATCATCATCTAGAGGTAGAAAAATAAGGAGTTCAGTTATAAATTCAGTCCATGCTGTATAGAGAAGAAGCCTATTGTTACAAAGATACCAGCTACTCCAAGGACACCTATAGTGAAGGCAAGCTAGTCTAAATCAGTCAAACCAAGGGAAAACATGAATCTACAAGCAAGAAAGTGAAAACTAAGGCCAAAAGAGTATAAAAAGGAGTAAAGGAAGAGGATAAGGATGAATATACAAATTCAGATGATGAATTCAAGTGACTGAGAAAATAAGGAGCTAAGGAAGCTAGAGTGGTAAGTGAACCAACATTAGAAGAAGATTCAGCATACAAGAAGCCCAAAGCAGCTAAGGAAGCTAGAGTGGTTAGTGAATCAACATTAGAAGAAGAGTCATCATGCAAGAAGCCCATGATTGATATTGGTAAGCCACGTTTCACTGTGTTACCCTAAATTTTAACTTGGCACAATTTAAAATTTTAGACCCTCTGTTTTGTCCTATAACCTAGTTAATCCTCACATGCATCATTTGGTGTTCCCATTTTTATACTCTTCAACAAAGACCCTCAAAGAAGCAACATTTACACACTGTTTGGAAATTCTCATGTTGAAAAATGCAAATGGGGAATTATACATGGTACTTCTAGCTTGATTGATCATGTTGTCTCCAATAAACACATCTATGGTTCTGGAAGTGCTATTGTAGACACCTAAAATTGACTAGGCATTTTTTAATCATCCAAATCTGCAAATCTCAGCCAATTACCCTAAATCTCATCAAAATGCATCAAAATGGATCAAATTCATTCAAATGGACATTTATAAAGAAAATTGGACAAAATCAAATTAAAATCAAAGGATTAAATAATAATGACATCAAATAATCAAATTCAAGCCTAAGAGGGATCAATCAAAATTATATAATTGATTTTAATCAATTAATTGTATAGTTTTAAATCAAAAATCAAATCCAACCTATTCCCATACATGGCTAATTTAATTATTTGATGGACTTAAATAAATCCTAAATATCTTTCAACATAATTTGAGCAACCAATAGTAATTGAGAACACAAAGCACATGGATCACCCATAACTTTGAATCTCAATTGAACTCATTTTTAGAATTGAATCTCAATCACTCAAATTGTCTTCTTGTCCCACCCTTTGAGGACAACCATTTAAATTGTCCCCCCATTTGAAACCATCTCAAAGCCTTTCACCTAACTAAGGCTTAATCATGGTCAATTCACTCTACCCCCTACCCTTGGGAATTTTCTATAAATACAAGCCATTTTGTAAGCATAAGAGATCCTAAAAAATTTGAATGCGTAGCATCATTACTATAGGCAATTTGTGAGTAATTGAGAGCAATTTGATCATTTTGAGAAGCAGGTTGTTGATTTGAGAGCATAATCATGAGCATTTGAGTTGCAAAGCACACACATCTTGAGAATTTGAGCTAGATTTAGGCATTTTTGTATCAATTTTCTCATTCTAGGATTGTCCTTGAGAGAGATTAAGGTTGAGAGATCTTTCAACAAAGCTTATTTAGAGAACCATGAGATGTCATGGATTTAATTGCAATTCTTTAGGCTAAATTATTATTTCTTTCCATAGAATTGTAGTTGTTAATCCTAATTTCATAAAGGTGTATAAAAATCACCATGTCCCATCTAATCGAAATGTGAAAGAAAAGAAAAAATAAATATTCAAAAGGCCGCAAAGGTCCACAAAGCAAAATGAAATATCCAAAAGGCCACAAAGGTCCACCAAGAAAAAAGAAAAATCAAAGAAAATGTGGGTTCCAAAATCCCACATTGAAGAAATGCATTCAAAAGCATCACAAAAGAAAGAAAAATCAAAGACAATGTGGATTCCCAAGTCACTTTTGAAAGATTTTCACACAAAAGAAAAATCAAAGTTGACATTCAAGCTTCCAAAGGCTTCCACTCCATCTCCTTCCAAACATTTTCCACATTCCAAGACTAATTTGGGTTCCTATATCCCAAAATCCACTACCTAAAATACATCCTCACCTCCTTCATCCATTGTTCCTCCATCATTCCACCACCCTTCAAAGTGTGTGTCACATTTTTATGTTACCGAAGGAGTGATTGCAAATTTGGCTAAGTATGGAATAATAGGGACAATGTATAGGTCATAATATATGGATCAATATGGAAATTTTTTTTTGATTTTTGTGTTGCGTACCTTGGAGGAATTTGAAAATGGTCAATGGTACCTTATTCTATGTTCACAATAATTGGTGATATCGGATGATCAAGTCATATGGTTCTAAGTTGTAGAAATCAGTATTTAGATATGAACAATTACAATTAGCCAATAGATCATTAAGTGAACCTATCAGATCAATTAATTGATTATTTTATGAGTTTTATTTGATGGATCTTACATGGTAGACATTACTTATGGAATTTATCAAGTGTAGCATGATGTTTTGATGGAGGATTTGGCTGACACTTCACACAGTACACTTTATGTTCTTGAGGTTGACCAATGAAGATATTATTTCTGTAAATGGATATATAAGATTGTGATTTTGTGATTATTTAATATTATGATGGTTACATATGGTATTGATATATGTTGTATGTGCGAAGGGTCTGCAATGAGTGGTTTGAATGAAAGGCATAAATTTTGTACTGTACTTTCACATAACTCTATTGGCATATGATGCTATCTTTCAATTTATCTTTTGAATTGTAGTCTGATACATTTTTTAAAGTAGTGATATTTCCTTAAGGCTGTAGCCCTCTTTTTTAATTGAGTAGTGAGATCTAGGCATTTTTCCTAAATGCAAATGCATTCCCATTTCTTTTGTAATCAAACCTCCAATCGTGCTATACTTCAATAGAGTAATTATTTGTGGGTTCCATCCCCACTATGGTTTTTCCCCTAACAGGGTGTCCACGCAAAAAAACATGGTGTTATAATGTTGTGGATGTTTTCGTTATGTTTATGTTTTTAACTTTCAATTAAATTTGATTTATGGTTGATAAATAATATTAATAAGGTTAAAAAGTTTAGAACAGTGATTCACCCCCCTCGTAGTGTTCCTCAATACCAACACAAAGATAATAACACAAATTTTTTCCATAGTGGAAACCCTCTAGGGAATAAAACCACTTTAATTTCCTCACTAGCTTATGTGAAATAATCTTTTATAATGCCTCATTGGCTATACATATGTCAAACTAATAGTGTTATCTCACTGATAGTATTTTTCAAAGCTCCACTGGTTTTATTTCATTTACAACATCTGATTTTATATAGAGTCAAGATATTTGAACAAGAGTAGTAATCATAACTTCATACAATACATTATTGAGTACATGTAACACTCTATACTAAACCATACATCATATAAAATTAATACCATTGCATTTTTCAACAATATTTGTGCTTTTGAACCAATATGCACAATAAATTGTATAAACAATGAATGTTTCATGAAAACCCATTCTCTTTCTCTGTATGTTGATAATGTTCCCACTATTACTATTATATAATATTCCTCACTGATAAATTGAAAAAGAACTATCATTTAAAACTGATTTACAAGTTATCAAAACTGTCTATGACCATGTGTCTAATAATTATATATCAAAACCTAATTGTCATGTTCAAATTAACCTATCTCCAAATATCACAAGTTATAACTGAAGCAGAGTAACTATTGATCATAGGATAGTAATATGAGTTTTTCTCAAAGATAAAAATATGTTACAAAGCACATAACAACCCAAGAGTCCTTAGTTGACATACAATGCCTCTTAATCACCTGACACCGCAAATATCACAATGCAAAAACAATATAGCTGGTATTTCTAGCCTGAGAACCTATTGACTAAAGTTGAGGTTATGAATGAGAAACATACACAAACTAGGGTTAGACAGAAACCCTTAACAGTAAAGACACTCAATAATTTCAAGAAAAGTGATTAAAAAATATATTCAAACTAGGGTTGAGATGACTTATTTGTTTGAAAGATAATCAATATGAGTACAACATTAACACACTAGGGTTTAATAGAGTAATATTCTTCTAAAAATACAAACAAAGAAGGAAATTTATAATAAACCCTACTTAGGATTTATTAAACTCTTAACAAAAAAGAACTAAAGTCTTTAATTTAGATGCTAGCATTAAGCCCATACACAGTTAATCATCAAAAACTTGTTGCCCAAAGTCCACAAACACTAATGTAGAGTTTAATAAAGTAAAGAAAGATTTCACTAATCAAAACATGAAAGAACTTTCTTTAAACCCTTACTTAAAACACTTAACAAAGATAGACAAAAAATATGAAGTGATCAAATGACAGACCAATACCCTTAGACATGTTTATTAAAACATGGATAACAAAAAATTAAAGAAGGAACAAGAAAGGATATCACCTTTTCAAGAACAAACTGTAACTTCCTCCTCAAGATCTCACATACCCTATTCATAGATATCCTTCAAAAAATTTAAAAATATTTTGTTAATAATCAACTGTCAGAGCATTCCATGCCTCTGCCACCATCAACAGCTTCCTTCTAAACTAATATGGTAAATCAATTTTGTGTCCTAGCTCAAGCTGTGCCCCAGCTCGTTCGAGCTTTGGGTTCTTAACCAAATCATAATTACAAAATTATTTTACAACTTACATGCTGATAAAAATGTGTTGCAAAGTACATGAAGATACTAATTACATGCATTGAATTTCATTTATGCTCACACCAGATAGAAGTCTATGCCACAACCTTAGTACCACTTGGTGCTAATTTTTGTGTTATAAAACACTTTAAAACATTAATTTTATTTTTACCTAAGCAAGGTCTACCCAAAGGATTTCCCTTACCTTTACAAAATATTATGACAACAATTCACTCAGTGTGACCAAAACATGTTTCAACTTTCAATTCAAATGGATATCGTAAGGATTACTTTACTGATTTTAGAATACAAGAGAAAAGACAAATACCTAGAGATTATTATACAGGTAACTTGGAATGCCATCTTCGAACATAATGAAGAATCTACATGCCAAAATAAGAATCATATATTCTGAAAATGGTGGAAGTGAATTTGCTAATCAAACCTATCGTCAAACCAACAATATATCTCTCATCCAAACATACTAAATGTATCAATTGCATCAAAGACATGTATCAAGTGTCATATCTCATATAGTAATTACGTCATACTACAAAATTGAATGTTATGCCACTGAGAAATCCAAGTGCCAAGTTATATATTATTTAAATCAAGTGTATTATATTACTGAGTGATCAATATCAAGTAACTAGGTGATCAAACCAATATCATGTAATCAAGTTCTAATCAAGTGATCAACTTCCACATATGAGAATTCCTGATAAGTTATTGTTTAGGCATCAAGGAAAACACAAAGAGAGGAGAAACACAATACTCCTCTATGATTGTAGAGTAAGGTGACCTTTCCCAATAACCTTCATCTTGGCTCTCATTGATATCTTTTTGTCATATTTTGATAGGGATCCCTTCGATCTAAATTTAGATGGAAGTATGTGCAGAAAGAATCACATGCATCAACAACCAAAGATTCAAATGACAAAGGGGGATGAGAAGAATAAAGAAGGGTTTCATAGCTTGAAACTAGATATTGCATAGTGGATTTGAAATCCCCTCCTCAAGAAATTATATATGAGATAGTGCCTCTACATGCACACAATGGGCCTCAAAAGGGTGAAATTTTGATTACATTCTTGTAGAAATACCTCCATGACCAAACTTTAGATCTCAAGAAGTATGATATTATTGATAAGTTCTAGAACTTTAACCCTTATTTTGAATCCCTTTTGATGTGGATTTCCTTGCATCGGGAAAGGATTTCAGATGAATTTTATGTTTACCAAGGATGGGGTTTCTTTATTCTCATCCCAAACATTTTGTGATAAGGTTCATAAGGATAAATCTTGGTTTATGAATGGGTTTATTATATTTATACAAATTTAGCATCCAAATTTTAATCCCAAATAAAATTCTATTAAATTATTCTCATTTTAGATTTCCTAACCCTCCTTACCTTTGGAATATCAGGAACTAGACATGGTTGAAGCTATGGGAAATTAGATGGATTATTTTATTGATCTTGATCTAGTATAGTTTTATAATAAAATAATTTTGGTTAGACTCTATATTTTATTTTATGTCTCTACAACTCTCTAATCTTCTTTCAAGATTCATTCTGCATATGGTATATGAATACAAGATATTATTATTAATAAACCTTATAAGGTTTTCTCCACACACAATATGTCTATACATTTTTTAAATGCTCGTGAATATTATTTTCAAGAAGTATAGTTTGTCTAGACCTAGTCTCTAACCTACACTTGTGATCTTTCAAGAACTTTAGGACCATCTCTTTTGAGGCTACTCTTATGATTCTTCCATCTGAAATAACCAATAGTAAATAAGCAAAGATTCTCCACTAGGGATTCTCATTATGAAGATATGGGTTTTTTCATTTATGGTTGATTGAGTTTTATTCTAACTTCTATAACACTATTTTGAGGGTGTCAAGAATTCCTTCACCTTTGATTTTATGTTATTTGTGAAATCCGTCCAATGTGATTTTTATGTTTTAGTTAAGTTTCTACATTATGAAACTTTCATTACTATTACTATTTTGGGATCAAACTCTCCCATATATTCTTTGGATGAGGTATATCACTAAAGAGAAGTGTTTCATGAAGGGAAGTTGCATGTTATGATAGTATATGTTCTTCTATAGGTATATGTTCTTCTATATGATGGTATATTTGAATGTAGAGATTAAAGATTAGGAGATGGTGAAGCTAGAGTCTTCCGCATTACCTCCTAGCCCTCCTTGGAAGCCTAAAAGTATAGTTTTGTCAATACTGGTTGTGGAGGTTGCAAATCAGTGGCTAGTGGACCCAAACTCATCCAATTTATCTGTTTCCCCTCCTATTCTTCAAAATCCTCTTGTTGTTTCTAATATCCCTCTTTGAAAGTAAAAAGGAAAAGTCGGTAGACTATCTAAGAGTAGTAAGATACTGTAATATATTAAGGTAGGTCCTAAATTAAATTTAGATGATAAAAAGAAACCTTAAACAAATTTCCACTCACACAAGTATCCATAAAAATTATCTCATGGAATCTTAGGGGCCTGAATACCATTAAAAAGATTCAGTTCATTAAGTTTTAAATTGATTCTTGTAGAGCTATCATTATCCTTTTGTGGGAAAAAAAAATTTCTAAATAAAAAGGGATCAACCATTTAATCTTTTGAAGCATTGAGATTTTATTGCATCTCCATATATTGGAGCTTTTGGAGGTTAACTTATTCTTGTGAATCCTAAAATAGTTCAGATATATCTAAACTATCTTCATCGACAAATTGGATTCAAGTTCATGTCTCTCACTTTTGTATTAAATTTCATTTTCTATACATTTATGCTTTAAATTCTACAATTTGGAAGAAATGCTCATGGGATTCTATCTCAACCATTTTAGCTATTCATAATGAGGAATTGATTCATTTTAGAGTGGGATTTCAATTTGATATTATCTCTTCAAGATAAATTAGGTGGTATAGCTCCTCCTCTATAGACTACTCGTGATTTTAAGGAGTTTGTGACTAAAAATGATCTTAGAGATTATTTACGTCTTAATGGGAAATTTACTTGAACTAATAAGAAGAAGAAATTTCACCATATTAAGTATTTGTAGATTCATGTTATTGCATTAACACTTGTGATCTCATTCCATTAATATTCACATCATCAAGGTATAAGACACTTATTAAGCCTTTGCTACTTACAAAACCCTTCCTTCTTTTTATGCAATTTCAATTTAATTTCAAGTTTAATTCCTGTACAAGGGTTTGAATAAGGAAAAAAGCTTTATCCCATCATCTTTCTCCCTCTTTTTTATGTGCAAGTGAAAGGTGACGCAAGTACAAAAGGACCTACAAATAGGTTTGACAAAGATCTTTAGTTTCACTATGTTTTTATCAATTTTTATAACGTCAAGAGTATTCAAGTATGAGTCATGTCTCCCCTGACCCACCATGTCGCCCTTGACCTCCCACTTTTGGTTGAAATTTTATTTAAAGGTTTGTCTATGTGTTTTATTTCTAGATCTACGCCCAAAATTGAGTTCTTAGTGTATTAGTTATCCCTATTTGTAGAAAGTGTCCTTTCTCTCTCTACTTAGTCCTATATCTCACATTATTCATTCACATTTGTACAATAATCTTTTATAATAGGGAAGGATCACTACATTCTCCCAGTGCTTAACCCTCCTTAAGCTTAGTGGATCATCTTCCTTGCAGTGTAGGATTAGATAGGCCCATTGTTCCTAATTTTTTGATATAATATAGTGAGCACAAGCCCTTGATTACACTACTTATCTATCTACCCCTCTCTTTGTCCATATTCATCTCTACCTCTATCTCTAGATGTGTCTACATCTCCCTCTTCCTAGACCCATATATCTACATCTCTTTGAATCTCTATCTCTATCCCTATCCCTATCTCTATCTCTATCTCTATCTCATTGTCTCTCCATCTCTCTATCCCTATACCTCCCCCTCTGTCCACCTCTCTCTCTATATGACTTCCTTTCTCTATCTTTATCTTTCTATTTATCCCTCTATAATTCTCTTTCCATATATATATGTCTTTCAACTCTATCTCTACCTCTCTCCTTCTCTTATTTCTCTTATCCATCTCTATCGTCATCTTTCATCTCTATCTCTATCTTCATCTCTATGTCTCTCTCCTAATCCCGCTCTCTCATTCTTTCCTCTTTCTACCCATATCACTCATGTTTTTTCCTTTTATCCCTTTTATAAATATAACATGAGCTAGTTGGTAATCAAACCCGGTTATATTCTTCATTCTAAGGTTTTGTTTCAATCATGATTGAATTCATGTAAGTGGATGCATAGTTGATATGAAACTATCACTTTTAATTGACACCATTATCACGCATACAAAATCATTTGCTAATTGACCTAACAATTAACCTTATGTAATACACAAACCTATACAAAAGAGCGACCAAATTTTTTCATAATTAACCTTCCACACTTTTTTGACGTACTCATTTCACACCAACCTGTGCTTGCAAATTTACTATTTTTCATTGAAAAATAGATTTGACCATAAGATACATGAAACTCAAACCTTACATTTAGTATGTTAGAAAAAAATACAATTTCAAATGATTTAAAAAACCATTGACTACATTCAAAGGAAAAGCTAGCCATGTGAGCTATGAATATAAAACACAACTCTTCTTCCTACGTTCTCTCTCTTCAAAACAGATAAAATAACCAAAAAACATTAGTAATCCAGTGATTGTAATCCGTGTTGACTCTCCACGCCAATGAAACAGGAGCAGTATCAATATATTAAAAATTATTAGCTGTCGGGCATGTTCGGTGGCTTATCAATCCTGTAATCAAGAGAGCTAGAGACAAAATTTCCGTGTGAAATTAGGAATCTAGAATCTAGAATTTATATGGTGATGTCCACTAGTAACCTAATTTTCAGGAAAACGCTTATGAACTTGGAAAACATCGAGCTTGACCTTGACCAGGAATCCTGCAGAGATGCTCTGCCTTCCATTCGGCACAATCGCCACGCTCTACGGATCTTGTCGGCAAGTTTGCTGTTTAAATAGAGCCAGCATAGAGAGAGGTGCAATGCCAATCCCGAAATCAAAGCAGAGAGGTGAGGATGGGAGTAGAAAGAGAAATTGAAGTGCCAACTCTGGTGGAAGACTTTGCAGGAGCACTCAAAGTTTATGACAATGGACGAATTGTTCGCACTGACGAACATCTCGTTGTGAACGTTCCTC
>MU227624.1:411190-423525 GCA_018584345.1 Thuja plicata | reverse complement strand
TCCGCTCAAACCCACCTCTTCCAAGTTACCTGTCGCGCTCTTCTTCCATGGCGGCGGCTTTTGTTTCCTTTCACCAGCGTTTGTGGGTTGCCACACTTTTTGCGAAAAGTGGGCTGCCAGCTTGGGAGTGATGATGGTTTCTGTAAATTACAGATTGGCCCCGGAACATCGCCTTCCTGCCGCCTATGACGACTCCATGACTGTACTCCAATGGCTTCTTTCCGCTGAGAGGGTTTCTGATCCGTGGCTCGATGCGTACGCTGATCTCAGCAACGTGTTTGTGATTGGTGAGAGCTCGGGAGGAAATATAGCGCATCATCTCCTCATGCGAGCCCAGGCTTGTGATCTATTTGAGAATATCAGAGGAGCGATTCTCATTCAGCCTTTCTTTGGAGGGGGAGATCGAACACAGTCTGAGAATGTCTGCCCACCGGATGTATTTGTGAGTGTAGAAACATGTGATACACTTTGGAGGTTGGCGTTGCCCTCTGAAGCGCGGGGGAATAGGAATCATCCGTTTAGTAACCCGGCAATGTACTTCCCTTCGAAATTAAGCAGCATAAACAGCATTCCTCCGATGTTGGTTGTGTTGGGAGGGAAGGATTGTTTGAGCGATAGAGGTGCCGAGTACTTCGAAGCCATCAAAGTCTCAGGCAAGTGTAAGCATATTGATTTGATGGTGTTTGAAAAGGAAGAGCATGGGTTTCATCTCTGTTTCAACGAAGAAAATAATGAGGAAGGTAATCACAAATCCAACAACGAGAAACTGATGCGCGAGGCAGCGATTTTTGTGACTTCCAACACCATTTGACCTCGCTATCTATTCTTAAGTAGGTATGCATATTTGCTCTCTCAAATAAAATGTGTTCAAGCAAGGCTGGCGGACTCTGGACGCTAAAAATAAATCTCCAAGTTTGAATCCTTGCTGGTTTTTTCTTGCTAATTCAAATATCGGCTAGTACAATCATTTTATTCTCCAACGTATTTCAGGAAAATAATGGCTTCCCCTGCTTTGCAGTCTTGGCATTATGATATATTGCTATTAGAATTCTATTGTATAGTTTGAGTCAAATTCATTAATCTATGTTTTATGAGCAGTGGTTCATAAGAAACAATATTTCATAAAAATAAATGATACACTTAGCATTCATTGTATGTATTTCTATTCTTATCAAACATTAAGATTGTATATTAGTTTTCAATTATCACAAATATATGAATATCTATTTCTAAAGGCATCTTATTATATTTATATAACTAGCCTACTTATATTTTATAAATAAAAATTGTTATATATTTAAAAGGAAAGTTCTCATTTCTCATTAGATATGGAAGAAAATAGTAGTCTTATCTTTTCTAAAAATATTTTCATTATTTGTTTTTCTTTGTTGAATTATAACTAATAAAAATAAATACATAACTAACATTTGACGATTCAAAACGTCTGAGGAGAGTCAAATATCGACAACAAAGAATACAACTTGCACGACTATCCGTTGTCTTCTCTCTCCCAAAAAGTATAAAAAAGGGTTGATTCTCACATTAATGTTTATTTGCATTGACATGAGCTTGAATAGTATGTTTCCTTTCAAATATAAAAGAATGTTTTACTTTAATCAGAAGCCCAAATGGCCACAATCTATAAGATGCTCCAACGAATGGGTATTGAAATGAGTTGTTTGGCATTGAATAAGAATATCATACATGCATTTCTACACAATGACATAATGGTTCATTGAAACCTAAACGACCTTTAAAGAAAAATCACCTAAAATTAAGAAGGCAAAATATCAAATCTTTTATCACTCAATAAAGGGTCTTCATCTCTCTAAGTCTTAAAGATTGATCAAAATGTCCCAAACAAAGAGTTGAAGGAGCAACCCATAAAGATTGATCATAAAGCTAGGGATGTGGATTGAAGGATAGTGGGATGTTTAGATAGATAATAGGTACAATAATGAGATGAATCATAAGAAGATAGTGAGAAGATAGTGGGGGTAATTGGATGGGAGATAAGAGGAGATAAAACAAATATTAGATGTAGGATAATAGGCAGATGAGGTTAGAATTGTATGAGGAAGATATGAATATTTTGGGACCAATCAAAATGACGAAGAAAGGGAACTCTTAGGTAGGTTATAAAGACATTAAGGACATGGAGAATGTGAAGATCGATAGAGGAAAGTGAGAATAGCATGGAAAATATGGGTTAACTCATCAAGCATTTTTTTAACCTGTCAATAATTTCCTTAGGTTAACTTGTGAAACATTTTCCTAGGTTAACTCGTCAAGCTTGGTTAACTAGTCAAGTATTTCCCTAGGTCAACCCATCAAGCTTGGTTAACTGGTCAACTATTTCCCTAGGTTAACTCATTAAGCATTTTTATGGTTAATTAGTTAACTAGCATTGGTATACGTCTAAAAGGCATATAATATGTGGAAGTGTAATGTGAAATTATTAGACTACAATTTTCTCTCAGCTAGACAATAAAATAAGTGGATGACTATTTCTTTGGTGGATGTAGCCCATATTTGGTGAAATATGTTAAATCTTTACATCATTTTATTTTATGTTTTCTTAATTTATAAATTTTATTGTTCATATATGTCTAAACCCTAACAATAAACAAGGTAAAATACCTTACTTACACCAATAGAGCTTATTATGATGAAAGGATGAACTCATCTAGATGTGGATTATATCTAAATGAATCAACATACAGTTTACATGAAGGAAGATGTGCATCATATAATGAAGGGTTAACCATATTCATGTATGATCCATACATCTTCAATGAACTTTAGACAATCACGTCCTAAGACTAATCAATGTGTTACTAAGGAACAATCCATAGGCTACAAACAAGTGAGCAACAATCTTGAATCACCCCAAAAAAAAGTTCTATAGTTTTTAGTAAGGGCTATTTTAATTAGGGTTACTATTTGTTTGGTAGGTTAATATTTTACTTAGTTGTCATTTTTGGATGAAAATTTTCATAGACCTTCTAAATAGTGAAATGGATCTAATTATGGTAAACTAATTATCCTAATATCTTGTGGCATTTGGGATATTTTTAATTTTTTGGGGGGAATTTCTCCAAAAAAATATTCGAATGCATTTGTGAGGGTCTTATAAGCCCTTGATCAAGTTGAAAAGTTTAGATCTTATAGATCTAATGGAAGCATGGTGTAGATCTATTTGTGAGATTTCCATTGATGTATGATAATTTAAAATCCAATAGTCAAATTAAAAGAGATGGCCTCTGAAATGTGTGATACTTTAGGAGGAAAACTAAAAATTCTTGAAATACTCTAATCAGTGCCAAAACCCATTTTGGGTATATTCTCAACATATTCTCATATAGGTACAATAATATTAAATTTTTAAGCCTACAAAATAGGGAGTTACATTTTCTAGGACATTCTAGGGTAGTTAAAATCCCTAATACAAAGAAAACAACTAGGGGTTACAAGAGATAATTCTAGTTGTACAAATTGTGGCACTCGTTTGTAGATTATTTTAATAAGAAGGATCATGTAGTTGTAGCAAGTTATTTTCCACAATGTTTTAATGTTATTTCAATGAAGATAATATAAATCAAGTATTTGTTTTTGTAATTTTCTATTAATTTCTTTGTTTTGTTGTGCATATTTTGGTGAGAAAGGGGAGTACCATACATCATGCATGATTCATCTTTCTTTTGTAAGAAAGACCAAGAGCCTTTCAATTTTTTTGTTTATCTAATAAAAATTGAGTTATTGTCATTTAACTAACATGCCCACAAATTTTTACAAACACACAACTTCTCATATAGACTACCTCTTACAAACTCATAACTTCTTATAGATTGGTATCATGTTATAGATATGTGTAGATAGGATCTACTAAGAGTGAAATTAACAAAATGAGAAATCATACATTATGTAGATAAAATAAACTTCTACTATGGATAAAAATACAACATAAATAAAGATTTTCCACGCTACCCAAAAACATGTGAGACTATAGATGTGAAAATAGAAAAGTTGGAGGAGTACATTGAAAATCATTTCAAATCTACGGAAAGACCTTTCTTGAGGTCTTCAATTTAGATTTGCATACTAACTACAGATATTTAAATGTGCATATAGAGGATATAAAACTGATTGCACAATTGAAGTAGTTAGAATTACAATCTCCAACAATTTTCTTGTCACTCAACTATTTTAATAACAATGTCCCAATTAATTGAGAGGGGGGTGTGAATCAGTTGACGCTAAACCTATTAAAATTAATTCTAATTAAATATTTCTACTTAAATAGATGAAAAAAATAATTTCACATCAATATTTGTTCTTGAGGAGAACCCTAGTAAGGGAAAACCCTGGTGGGAATGATGCCCACAAATATATATACTATAAGAATTGAGACCCTGTTGAAAGTCCTAGTCTTTGTACAAGCTGATTATTATAATAGATAGGTCCCTGTTAAAGAAAAGACCCTTTTAGGAATCAAGAAACTTGTTAGGGGTATTACAATTGGCCATAGACCATAATACAAGACAAGATTACGTCCACCTTCAGGAATTACTATCCTATAAGTTATATAACATTATCATGAAAACTTGAATTGTCCTCCATTGCATTACTACCAAGATAATACCATCCTTGTGCCTTAATACACAATTCTCTTCTCTATTATAAGAATTCCTCTCAGCCCTTAGGCTTGCATATCCATACATATCACACTTTACAACTAAAAGAGAATCTTCCTTTTATACAAGTTACAAACATTATTTCCTAGGGTCAACCATTATATAACTTCTCCTATAATAAAATAAATCCTTAAACCCAAGAGAAAATGTACATGAAATCCTTATCCACATTACATCAATTACATATCACAAGTCAGTCAACCACAAAGTCACAATTATCAAAGAATACATTACTATTCTTGGGGTGGCTTCCAAATAAATATTCATTGGCAATTACATCATGGATGACGTTAGAAAACACCAAAAAACTTTGTGATCACACAGTGGCCTCTCCCATGTGTCTAGTAACATTTACCAACCTTGAATATTGAAATACATTGTCACACTCATGTTATGCTCTAAATAATGAGACCAAGTCTATGAGTTTCCCAGTGACTAGTCCTGCAAGTAGTGTTCATCATTTCCTCCATAACTTCAACAAATGATCATATAAACATATATGATCATAACCTAACATAGTAAACATATATTGAAACATGCATCTCATCTCACAAGACCTAAGTATTCATAAATTGTCCATACCACTATTTGAAACCTATCAGTATCATATTTCTATAGATCCTGGCTCTTTATAACTAAACATATGTTGACATCAATGACAAAATAATTGAATACCAACACAACACTTCAATAATTTTAACAATCTACCCCTTTGGAATTGATGGATAGATATGTGAAAAACCATCAACCCAAACATAGTCATCTAAATACAACTTTCTCAATTTCCTCTTCACAGATTCCCCTAAACCAATATGGGTTTTTTTACTAATATCTCTCCCCCTTTGACATCAATGGAAAAGGGTACCATCCTCATGTTTCACTACTAGGTGAAAAATTACTTTTATCTCATCATCTATGCTCAAATCATTACTCCCCCTAAGGAGTAGACCTCTGCATCAAGTCCACAAATGATACAACTTTGATTGCTAATGGACTTGTGCAATGTTGAATCTCCTTAATTGCCTCCATGTAGGGTTCTAACCCCAAGATTACCTCTGAGATATTCAAGGGTATATTTATTTAGTGGTTTGGTGAAGATTGCTATAATTACCTCCTTTGTGCTTACATATTTGAGCTTTAGGTCTTTTTCTCTTTCATTTTCTCTCTTAGAAAATGATACTTTTTTGAAATATAATTATTTTTTAGTGCATCACTAGGTTCTTTGAAATGTTTTTTATACTTTTGTTATCACACTATATGATAATAGGCTCACCAAGATTCACACCAATGTCCTTGAACATTTGTTTCATCCAAACAATCTATGTGCAATTAATTGCAGTAGCGACATACTCTGATTGAGCTGTTGACTGAGATATACAATCATGCTTCTTACTTAACCGAGAAACTATCCTCTTCCCAAGGAAAAAGGCTCCTACATTTGTGCTCTTCCTTTCATCTATATTTCCTACCCAATCTACATCAATCTATGCTTCCCGTACAAAGTATTTTGACCTATAATACCACAAGCCAAAATCAATTATACCCTTTAAGTATCAAAATATCCTCTTGACTGCATAAAAATGTGATTCTTTGGATCTTCTTGGAATCTAGAAACAATTCCATTTGCACTACAATATCAGGTCTAGTATGTGTTAGATATTGAAGACCTCTTATCATAGATCTATACTTTTTCTAAGGTACACATTTTGTCTCATCAGAATTAGACAGCTTATCCCCTATTACCATAGGAGTTCTTGGTGGTTTACTTTCATTCATGTCAAATTTATTTAGCATCTCCTTAAGATGCTTGGTCTAAGATATGAAAATTCCATTTTTGATTTGATTGATTTGTAGTCGTATGAAGAAATTTTTATCCCATGACATTGAAATCTCAAATTCACTTTTCATTTCTTCTGCAAACTTGTTATTCATAGCATCATTGCCTCCAAAGATAATGTCATAAAAAAAACTTCTACTATTAAAATGCCTTCATTGTTACTGTAGAGAAGAAAAATGATGTTAATAGAATAAGAGTTTTTTGATACTCAAATCACTTATCACCTTACATTTAATGTTTAAGGTGGAAGGATAAATAAGAAATTCCCCATTATTCTCAAATGCATAAAGGAAGGATCCAAATTGATCAACCCAAAAATGATCAATGCATAAATGAATCAATCTATTGGAAATAAGAATAAAGAAGGAGATCCTAGGTTTCCCTCTTAAAATGTGTGTGAATGAATGTAAATGTGTGATAGCTTTAGAATGATTAAGGATTTGAATTGAAATGGATAGGAGGAATGAACTAACCTTGAAATATTACATATCAAAGAATGTTGTTTTCGGAGGTCTGTACTCAGTTTCTAGAAAATGTGAAGCCTGATTCGAACATAAACGTAGAGATGGACAAAACCTAGAAATCTTTTCCCGATCTGACACCGTCTTGAGAAAAATGTCGATCTTGACCCAATAATCTCAACCTTGACCCAATAATCTTGACCTTGACCTACACAGGTCTGAAAGAAAATCTATTTGTGGATCCTAGAAGTTTACCAAAAAGGGTATTTGCTTCTCCGTCTTGATCTGTTGTTTTGAACCTGTACCTGCAAAAAAAATGGTTTTTTTGTTGGGGGGGAGGGGTTTTCCTTAGTCAAACCCTGATTTAGGAATTAACCTTGAAATAAATAATTGAAATAAATAATGCTAACAAGTAGTAGAAGTAAATCTAATAATGAAGCTATGATATTCACTAGATATGCAAATCTAATTCAAATGTAAGCAAGTATGTAAATCTGAAAGCTTGGACTCAATAGAAACCTTAAACCTCCATGATTGTATGCTTGGAACACACCTTGAAGGGAGAATGAATGAGTCTTGAGGATGCACAAAGGATCATGAAGGAAGATCAAACCACCATGATGGCTAGATCTAGGGTTTAAATTATGAATCTTGAATGCTTGAAGCAAATCCCTTCAAAGGCTTGAGAGCTTGAATCCTTGAGCTTTGATGGAGAGCTTGAATGCTTGAGAGGAAGAATTGAAAACTTTGAGATCTTGGAAACATGTAGAACAATGTATTCTTGAACTGTTTGCTTGATTTTACTTGGAGAGAATTAGAATTGCCTCTTGCATTTTATGCTTGATGGTTAGAGAAAATGAGAGGAGAAAGCTTCCTTTTATATGAAACTGGTGCAGGGAACTATTGGAAAGTGACATTGCAAGCCGTTGTTATTTTTTCATTGATGTCAAACCTTTACTGGTGAGACTATTGTTATCTGTTTGAGTATCATATCTATTATTGAATATTTAACAAGAAGACCAAGTGAATGGTTGAGTTAAGGTAATTTAAAGGGTATTTGATCAGTTGGCACTCTAGCAAAGTAATTAGTTGTTTATCTTTCAAAGATAGTTTTTCTGGTTGTTCTATGCCTAGCAAAGTTGCTCATGATGAGCAAAGTTGCTTGTGCCGAGTAAAGTTTCTTGTGACGAGAAAAAAGTTGCTCGATGTCGAGCACCATTGAAATTGCCAAGAGGAAACAGCGATGAAGGCCAACTTATAGAAGTTTGATTATTGATGAGATTTGAGATCTCTGGCTGACGTAGTTGATTTTATTGGGATATGTAATGTTAATTAAAGATTGATCCATGTCATTTAATGTATGGGTAATCGTAATTAATGTATGGTTTCAAGATTTAATTAGAGACTACTTTGGAGAAGTAAATGTAATACAAAGATGGAATGATTCGTTAGATTTGACCTAACCGAAGATCTACAATCTTGTTTAAGCGGAAAAAGATTTATCTGACCTAGAAAAAGAGGTATATGATAACCTCAAGGGTTTATTCATTTAAAATGATTGTAGAAGTGGATGTAAGTGTATGCAAGAGGTTTGCATAGTTGATTTACTGTTTAGCATGATCTAGAAGAGAAGGAAAAAAGGCAGAAGCAGAGTGTTGCATAAGTGATTGCTTGATGGATTTCCAAGCAGATTAGAAGGTTGAAATGACAATGCAGGTTACTCAGTAAGTTAACATCAGTGTTGTAATTGGATATGAATTGCAAAGTAAGTTGTATGTACCAGATCACAAACTGTTGATTATTTTCTTACCATTGTATCAGTTAAATCCTTTAACAAGGTTGACTTAACAATCATTTTTATAAATCCTCTAACAAGGTGACATTCAGATTCAAATTTTCTAAGTCCTCTAACAAGGCCACTCCTGACAGGGTGATTAAATCCTTTAACCAGGTCACACCTAGCAGTGTGTTATTGTAACCTTTAACAGGGTTGGTTCCTCACAGGGCATCACTTCAGAAGAGTGAAATACTTGGTAGCATGTTACTGGTATTTTTTCCCATATGGGTTTCCACGTTAAACACTTGTGTCAACTTGTGTGAATGCTTATGGTTTACTTTACTGTTATGTTACTACAAGCTAATTTCAATTGATAGTAAACTGTATGATTAAAGTTGTTGATTTATGCTACTGCAGCCGAGTAGATCTGAAGTATAGAAAGTTTTTATTTACTACATCTAGACCTAAGGATAACTAATTTAACCCTCCCCTCTCAGTTATTCTAAAATCATTCTAACAATTGGTATCAGAGCTTTGGTCTCCTGAAAATAGTTTGAAGGTACTAGGAGCAAAAGATCAAGATGTATAAGAAGGAGGTTCCCAAGCTGAACAAAGATAACTTCCCTGCATGGCAGAGCTTGATGAAACTACATTTGGCTGGTATTGGAGATGATGCTAAGAAACTTATTGAACATGACTATGTACCACCTACTGGTCCTCTTTCAGCTGCACAACTTAGAGAAAAGCAAGAGCACAATCAAGCAATGTTAGAGATCGCCTCCTCATTAAGATATTCTGAATTTGATGATATAAAGAACTGCACAAATGCAAAAGAGATGTGGGACAAACTTGCAATTGTCTATGGTGGAGACACAAATGTGGTGAGGGATAAATCAGAAAGTCTAAGAGGTAAGTTTGATGAGATGAAAATGCAAGAAGGTGAAAATATCATTCAGTACTATGGTAGGGTAAAATAAGTTGTAAATGCCATTAGAGGGGCTAATGGAACTATTGATGAGAACACCATAATGAGCAAGGTACTGAGAACTTTACTTGATGTATATGCTATTAGAGTTTCTACAATTCAAGGATTGAGATGTACTCCTAACAATAATCTGAATATGGAAAATCTGATAGGCAAACTCACTGCATTTGAAATGTCAATTTATGATAACTATAATCCACAAGGGATTGATTCTGCTTTTAGATCATAGCTGGTGCTAAATAAATCTAATAAAGGAAAGAAACATGTGGACAGTGATAGTGACACTTCTGATGATGATCTTGAAGAACTTGAAGCACTCATGGCAAGAAGGCTTTCCAGAGGAAAAAGAAAATACAGAGGTAAACTTCCTATTATTTGTTTTTCATGCAACAAAGTTGGTCATATAGCTACTAGATGTCCTGAAAAAAATGAAAAGGATGAAAAAAGGGACAAAAAATACAAAGAATACAAAGACAGAAAGGATGTCAGAGACTTCAAGAAATATAAGGACTACAAAGACAAAGGTAAGAAATCTTGTTATATTGCTAAGGAAACTTCTGACAATGACACTGATAATTTTGATGAAAATGATATAGAAGTTGTTTATGTTGCAATGAAAGAAGATTCTGATGATGATGAGAAAACTGCACTAATCTCTTATATGAGCAAAAATGATCGTTGGATCATTGACAATGCTTGTTCCCATCATATGACTAGTGACAAAGATAAGTTTGAATCCATAAACCAATGTAAAGGAGGATATGTAAAAATTGGTAATGATTCACCATGTCTTATCAAAGGTAATGGATTGATTAACCTGACTGACAAAATCAGATGTGATGATTTGTATTGGGTTGATGATCTCAAATATAATTTGTTGAGTGTTGTACAGTTGAACAATTCTGGTTACAAAGTTGAATTCCATCACAGAACGACAAAGATCTATGATTCTACTGGAGAATTAGTTGGAAATGGTGATCAAACTAAAGGTAACTTATTTTATCTGGATTTGTCTAAAGAAACATGTATGTTAGCATAGTACAGAGATGTTTGGTTATGGCATAAAAGGTTGTGTCATGTGAACTTTGATAACTTAGTAAGCATAAGTAAACTGAAAAAAGTTAGAGGGCTACCTAAGTTAAAGAAACCTGAGAATGCTATGTGTAAACAATGTCAACTGGGAAAGATGACTAAGTCTAGTTTCAAGAAAAAAACACATGTATCAGAGGAAATTCTGGAATTGGTCCATACTGATCTCTGTGGTCCCATTGGAGAAAGAAGCTATTGTGGTGCTAGATATTTTATTCTATTTGTTGATGATTATTCAAGGATGATGACTGTAATGTTTCTCAAAGAAAAATCTGATGCATTCTAGCTATTTAAATGGTACTTAGCTAAAGTTGAAAAGAAAACAGGCAAAAGTTTGAAATGCTTAAGATCTGACAAAGGTGGAGAGTTTATTTCTAATGAGTTTAATAGGTTTTTCAATGATCGGGGCATAAAGAGACAGATGTCTGCACCTAGGACTCCTCCACAAAATGGTATTGCTGAACGAAGGAACAGATCTATTATGGACTATGCAAGAACATTAATGATGGAGAAAAATGTTGCACAGAAGTATTGGAAAGAAGTTGTAAGTACTGCAGTCTATCCACTAAATAGAGTTCAAGTCAAGAAAGGTACAAATGCTACACCTTATGAACTTTGGTATGGTTATGCACCTAATGTAAAGTATTTTAAAGTCTTTGGAAGCAAATGTTTTATACTGAAAGACAAAAGAAATGGAAAACTAGATGCTAAAGGTGAAGAAGGTATATTCCTTGGTTATTCAACCAAAAGCAAAGCATACAAATATTTGAATACCAATACTAACAAAATTGTTGAAAGTGCAAATGTAAGAATTGATGAGTTTGCAGAAAGAAATGAAGTTGAAAATACACAAGAACCTAAAATCTACAGATCATTCATATATCTAGATGAGGAAGATTCTAATTCACTACCTGAGACTACTACTGCACAATAGCATGCACTTGCTGAGTCACAGAGTGGAGTTGACAAGCAATTGCAAGTGAATGTCGAGCTATCTGATGGAGATGCCGAGTCACAGAATCAACCAGAATTGAATACAGATGATGAACCTAAAGCAAGGACTGAGCCTATCCTAGAAAAATATGTGAGAAGGAATCATAATTCTGATCAAATCATTGGGTCAAAGGATTCTACTGTTATGACAAGAAGTAAGTTGAAAAATAATACATGTCTGTTATGTGAATTTGAGCCCAAAATAGTGAAAGATGCTTTATAAAATGAAGATTGGATACAAGCAATGAATGAGGAAATTGAACAGATTGAGAAGAATGGAACTTGGACACTTGTACCTAGGCCAAAGGATAAAAATGTAATTAGCACAAAGTGGGTATTCAGGAACAAGCTGAATGAATATGGAAAAGTGACAAGAAACAAAGCTAGACTGGTATGCAAGGGTTATGCACAGGAGGAAGGAATTGACTACGGTGAAACCTTCGCCCCAGTTGCTAGATTGGAAGGTGTCAGAACCTTACTTGCATATGCAGCCTACAAA
>MU227624.1:390794-410133 GCA_018584345.1 Thuja plicata | reverse complement strand
GACAAAGCATATAGCTATCAAGTATCACTACTTGAGGGAGCTAGTTCAGAGTAAAGAAGTGAGACTGGATTATGTGAATACTAAAGAACAATTAGCAGACATATTCACAAAAGCACTACCCAAGGATTCTCATGAGTATCTACGAGGTAAATTGGGGGGTGATTCCCCTAATTGAGGCTAATTAAGTTTTGTATGGTACTATTGCATCAAATATTTTATTCAGAATATCTGACACATTGATGCACAGTAAGTCACACTTTAGGATGTTGGATAAAGTTGTGAAGATGTACAAGAATAGAAAAGAAAAATCAGTCATACTGAAGATGACAGGATCAACATGATACTGAAGATGCACATGATAAAGATATTGAATTCTTTGGCATTGTTGTCAAAGAGGGAGAGATTACTTATATAGAAGTTAAGGGAGAGATTACCTATAAAGAGGAAGAGAAATTACAAAGAATGAAAGATTACATAGAAGCATAGAAGAAAAAGTTACTATTAAAAACATTGAAGTGACTATCTACTCAGAGGGAGTCTACAAATGATTAGACATAGATAATGACAGTGTGATTACAGACACAGAGGGAGAAATGTTTTACAGATAAAAATCAAAATGAAGCTAAAGACATTAGTGAAGATTCGTTCATATCAAGAAAAACAGGTGAATTTTTGGATTGGTTGGTAACTATGTTTGTTAAATCATTGTTTTAATATTTTGTGTTTCCATCAATGCCAAAGAGGGAGATTGTTGGAAAGTGACATTGCAAGCAATTGTTATTTTGTCATTGATGTCAAACCTTTACTAGTGAGACTATTGTTATCTCTTTGAGTACCATATCTATTGTTAAAGATTTAATAAGAAGACCAAGTGAATGGTTGAGTTAAGGTAATTCAAAGGGTATTTGATCAGTTGGCACTCTAGCAAAGTAATTAGTTGTTTATCTTTCAAAGATAGTTTTTCTGGCTGTTCTCTGTCAAACAAGTTTGGCTTGTGCCGAGCAAAGTTGCTCATGACGAGCAAAGTTGCTTGTGCAGAGTAAAGCTGCTTGTGACGAGCAAAAATTTTCTCAATGTCGAGCACCATTGAAATTGCCGAGAGGAAACAATGATGAAGGCTGACTTACAGAAGTTTGATTATTTATGAGATTTGAGATCTTTGGCTGACTTAGTTGATTTTATTGGGATATGTAATGTTAATTAAAGATTGATCCACATCATTTAATTCATGGGTAACCATAATTAATGTATGGTTTCAAGATTTAATTAGAGACTACTTTGGAGAAGTAAATGTAATACAAAGATGGAATGATCTATTGGATCTGACCTAACCTAAGATCTACAATCTTGTTTAAGAGGCAAAAGATTTATTTGACCTAGACAAAGAGGTATATGATAACCTCAAGGGGTTATTCATTTAAAATGCTTGTGGAAGTTGATGCAAGTGTATGCAAGAGGTTTGCATAGTTGATTTACTGTTTAGCATGATCTAGCAAAGAAGGAAAAAAGGCAGAAGCAGAGTGTTGCATAAGTGATTGCTTGACATATTTCCAAGCAGATCAGAAGGTTGAAATGACAATGCAGGCTACTCAGTAAGTTAACATCAGTGTTGTAATTGGATCTGAATTGCAAAGTAAGTTGTATGTACTAGATCACAAACTGTTGATTACTTTCTTTCCATTGTATCAGTTAAATCCTTTAACAAGGTTGACTTAATAGTCATTTGTATAAATCCTCTAACAAGGTGACATTTAGATTGGAATGTTCTAAGTCCTCTAACAAGGCCACTCCTGACAGGGTGATTAAATCCTTTAACCAAGTCACACCTAGCAGTGTGCTATTGTAACCTTTAATAGGGTTGGCTCCTCATAGGGCATCACTTCAGAAGAGTGAAATACTTGGTAGCATGTTACTGGTGGTTTTTCCCATATTGGGTTTCCATGTCAAATACTTGTGTCAACTTGTGTGAATGCTTATGGTTTACTTTACTGTTATGTTACTACAAGCTAATTTCAATTGATAGTAAACTGCATGATTAAAGTTGTTGATTTATGCTACTACTACCGAGTAGATCTGAAGTACAGAAAGTTTTTATTTACTACATCTAGACCTTAGGATAACTGATTCATCCCTCCCCTCTCAGTTATTCTAAAATCATTCTAACAGGAACCTCCCTATATCTTGTTTTGGTGTTGTTTTGGGTTGTTGTAGGTGTTTAAGTGTGTGTTAGAATAATATCCAAGGGGTTGGATACAATGTTAGTTTACTTCATGTTTGTAGGGCCTTAGTGTCCATCGAGTGTTTTAGGACACTTTGGCTTCAATTTGTGAAATGTTGCTATTTTGGGGTAATATGAGTTAGAAGTATGTTTTAAGATGCTTCTCATCCTATTTTGGGTCTTAGACGTCAACATCCATCATCGAGTTGACTACCAAGGTCAAATTGCTCATAATGACAAAATGTTGCTAGAAACTTTGAAAGTTGCTCGAGCAACTTTTGCTAGATTTGAAAAAATTTAGTTAAAACTGATGTAACTACCCCATGCTCAATATATGAGCATTGTTTCGATGCTTTGAAGAGATTAATGAGATTTTGAAGTGAATCACTTAATTCTGACACCTTTGTATGGATGTTTGTATCCTCTTTTGTGTAATTTGCATTGTGTCCTTGTTTCTGTATGATTGTGTATGGACTGGCAGAGGTGATCGAGATCCATGATAGTGTAGTGTTTGATTTCAGCTTTCTTATGCATTAGGTATTTTGTTTTGAAGTTTAGTAGAAGTTAAGTTACACATTTTTGAAGGTCACTGGTCTGACAGAGGCAGAAACAGTGCTACCTAGTTAGAAATGGCTCTAACCTAAAATTCCTCCCGTGGATTTGTCTGAAACAATGGGTATATTAGGGTTAGGGTCTGCAGTTCAACTTGTAGTTTGCTTTTTGGTTGTTTCATTTAATTTTCTAAGCCAAAAGTGAAGCCCTATGGCTGACTGGTGAAACCAAGTGAGGCAGGACAGGGAGAAGAAAGACTTTGTGCGAGCACCCAAGACCTTTTGGGAAAGACTTAGTGGAATTTATAGATGTAATAGATAGTCTCCTAAAAGGATTCAATGGTGGTTGGAGGTGAATTAGAGATTGGAGATAGGATTATCAATTGTTCACACTCACTGGTCTAGAGGCCTAATTAATAGGCTATAATCTAGGGCTTGCAAGAAAATAGGGTTTTGGGTGCCATCAAAGGTCAGGGTTTTGGATTTTGACAGGGTTGAATGATGTCTTAAATATTTACAAGCTTGTTTGTGGAGTCATTTGGGGATTTTGAGAGCATTAGGCCAAAATCGGTGAAAAAATACCTACTAGGAATTAGGCAATTAGGCCTCCTAGTGAATTGGTGACCAATTGGATTGGTTGAAAGGTATTGGAGTATTGGGATGAGTGAAAAATGACCTAGGATGGGTCAAGAAGGATGTTGAGAGTCTTGGAGAATGTATGGGAAGATCCTAGGAAGATATTTGACATACTAGGTGGAGGATTAGTGGAAGAAAATAGGCTTTTTTGTGAACTAGTTGGACTAGTTAACCTTGGTAACTTTGGAGTCTTCTTGAAACCAACTATACCTTGGAGGATACATTGGTAGAGGGGGTCTTGGAGATACTATTTGGAAGAAGATCCAACAAGAAAAACCATGGGATGGTTGGATTAGACACAAAACAAACACCTTAAAGTGAAGAAGAGCACTAGTTGTTAAACCCTCTGCATCAGAGTCGTATCAGAGCTGGAATAGCTTGAAGATTGTGTATGTTTGAAGGGGAGGAGAATCAATAGGTTGAAAAAATGCCTCCTAAGGCAATGAGTAGGGATGCCATAGTAGAATTGGTTCAAGGCCTCTTGGAGAAGGCTAATGTGTCTGAGACAAAGAGAAACAAGAAGATCACAAAATGGGGAGATGAAAGTGATGAAGATAAAATTCGGATAGAACAGTCATCAAAAAAAGGGAAAGAACCTAAGATAGACAAAGAGAAAAAGGTATTCTTAGATGCCTTCAAATATTTAAACAAGGATAGCATGGAACACATACCATATTATTGTGGTAGCCTGAATGGAGAAGAGTTGTTAGATTGGCTTGAAACCATTGACAACCAATTTGATTACAAAGAAATCTCAAAGGAGAAGAGGGTCAGCTATGCTAAGGCTAGACTCAAGGGATCTACATTGGTGTTGTGGAACATGATGCAGGATGAAAGAGTGAATAGTGGAAAGAAAAATATTGTTTCTTGGGAGAGGATGAAAATCAGATTGAGGGCACAATTCTTGCCTACTGATTAAGAAATTCAAATGTACCAAAAGTTGCAGAACTTAAGACATAAGGAGATGACAGTGAGTGCATACACAGAGGAGATCTATAATCTAATCCTAAGGGATAGGAGATAAGAAGATGAAATGGAGAAGGTGGCAAGGTATCTAAATGGGCTAAGGCAAGGGATACAAGATGAGATTAGCATGATGGCTCCTGACAGTATGCACAAATTCTTCCAGTTGGCTTTGAGAGAAGAGGATAAGGCTAGAAGAAGGAATGACTTCCACCAAAGAGGAAGAGGTGGCAGTGATAACAGAGGTTTTTAGAGAGGCAGGGGTAACTTTGTAGAGGATAGAGCCCTAATAGACAAGAAGATAGTCAGTTCATGGATAGTAGTGGAGGAAACTAGTATAGAGGATCTTTCCAAAGGGGAGGATACAGAGGTAGAGGATCACCAAGAGGTAGGTTCCAACCCCAAGGGAGATCTAATTCAGTTTTCACTTGTAGGTGTTATAATTGCAACCAAGTGGGTCACACATTGGCCAGGTGTCCAGGGAAGGCTTCCTCATCTTCAATGGGGGATAGAAGGAATCAGTTAGTTCAAGAGGAGGATACCCAAAGTGTTACTTCACCCATATCCAAGGCAAGGCTAGTATTGGATGGGGAGCACTTGATGTTAAGAAGAACCCTGTTGATAGTGCCTAACACCATAGAGCCACCCCAAAGAAAGAACTTATTCAAGACAAGTTATAGGTCTCATGGGAAGATTTTCAAGGTTATAGTGGACTCTAGATCCACTGAGAATATAGTGTCCACTAAGATGGTGGAGAAATTGATGTTGAGAAGGATACCTCATACAACACCTTATAAGGTTTCATGGTTGAACAAGGGTCAACAAATAGTGGTAGATGAGAAAACTATGGTTGAGTTTGAGATTGGGGAATATAAGGACAAGGTCCTATGTGACATACTGCCTATGGATGCATGTCATTTGCTCCTGGGACATCCATGGAAGTATGATGTTAGAGCAATACATGATGGAGAGAAGAATAATTATTTCATCACCAAGCTAGGAAATAAATTCCAAATGGATCCATTGCAAGAACCCAATGAAGAGAAGCATGTGGGAACAAGTGTGATGTTATTGAGTGGTAAAGAGTTTCTAAAGGCAATGAAGATGTAGAAAGGAGTCTGTTGTGTAGTAGTGATCAAACCAAAGGAGGAAACTAAGGAGAGTTTGTTTGCCACCAGAGATACAAGCTTTTTTGGAAAAGTATCATGACATAGTAGATAATGGTTTTCCAAGTGCCTTACCACCTATGAGGGATGTGAGTCATCAAATTGACCTCATTCCTAGAGAAAATTTGCCAAACAAAGCAGCATATAAGATGACACCAAGCCAAAAAGAAGAGACAGCAAAACAAATTCAAGATTTGTTGGATAAGGGGTTAATAAGGAAGAGTTTGATCCCATGTGCTGTGCCAATACTACTTACACCTAAGAAGGATGGAAAATGGGGGATGTGTACAGACTCCAGGGCAATAAACAAGATCACAATCAGATATAGGTTCCCAATGCCCCGGATAGAAGACTTGATGGACAATCTTGGAGGATCTTGTTACTTTTCTAAGGTGGACTTGAAGTCAAGGTATCATCAGATAAGAGTAAGGCCAGGAGATTGAAGGCATTATATTTTTCCATTATTATACTTAGAGAAAAACATGATTGGCACCATCAATTTACTCTACACTGATAAATAGGGCACAACACTATCCGATGACAAGGTTACCCGACAAACACTATTAAGTGTTATCCAATGACAAAAAGGGGTGAAGGATACCCGACGAGTAACAATAGTGCTACCTGATAGTATAGGAAAGAGAGGAATTTGATAGATACAAGGAACCAAACAAATAATTCAGTCAAGGAACGCTGACAGACTACAAGTTCAAACCGACAACCAAGAATCAACAGGTAGTTACATCCCACAAAAAGTGGATCTAACTTTCCACATCAGATAAATCATTGAAGTTGTATTTATAACTTCTTGATTTAATTTTAAATCCATTATGTGTGGGGGAAGAAATTTAATTGTTATTGTTTTAATTATTTTTACTATTTTAAAACATGCAAACTAAAGATCAAGGTCAAGTTGTAAACCTTGGATCTAAGAGTTAACATTGTAAATTGTGAATTCCAAGATAGGTCAAATACTTGTATAAATAGGTGCTCAATCCATTGAGAATAGTTGTTGTTCAATCAATATAGTAGCCATGAAGAGAAACTAAAGACCAGACAGAATTCATGCAGAAGAACACAAACAAAATTAAATCAGTTTTCAAGAACAGAACAGCGGCTACCGACAAGTAGAGAAAAGGTATACAACAATCACTCAAGGTGATATCATTTTGAAAAGGCTTTAATGGATCTATAAATTAGTAATAGTAGATTGCATATAGTCAAGTCAACATTTGTACTCATTATTACAAGTGTAGTACACTAATGAAATCCTTTCAAGAAAGGTGGGCTTAACTATCCTATGGTAAATCTCATAACTGAGTGCACACTTAAATCAGTATTGCTAAATCTTTTAATAGAGTAGATCTTAACAGGTCTCCACCTTAAAGCTCTTAATAGGGTAGATCATCATAAGTGATCAAATTTTAAGCCTTAACCGGCTCTCTTCCATTCTGCAGATAGTGAAGTTTTGTGGGTGTCATCCCCAAGTCGCAGTTTTTACTTCCTAACATGAGTTTTCTATGATGTCATATCTTGTGTTATGTGTTTGTCAATTTTATGAATGTTTCTATGAATTATTGTAAACTATAAAAGATTGTGAACAAACATTAGATACATAAGAAAGAATAATAGTAATGGTTAGTAAATTAGAATTGAATGTTTACTAATGATAAATTATGTAAGGTGATAAAAGTTGTAGAGGTAACGAATCACCCCTCCCCTCTCAGTACTACTTCCCATTAAATCCAACAATTGGTATCAGAGTTGAGTATCTTCTTGAAAATCTTAAAGGCCTAAGACAAAAGATCATACAATGGAGAAGTAAAAACTTGATAAGAATATTGAGAACAAAAATCTTGAGATACAAATGTTCCATGAATATTATAAAGAAGCAAGGATCAAGATGAGAGAGTTGTTGGATGAAAGAAAAAGACTATCAAGAAGAAGAGATTTCATATTTCTTTGAAACTTCAGGATCAAATGCAAGTAATACATCATATACATCAGAAGAGAACATCACAAATATAAAGGAGATCAATCTACATCTGACAGAGAAAATAAAGATGCTGAAAATCAGTCAAGAGACCCAGATGGTAAGAATGATTGATGTGATGAGTTCTGCCAGACAAGCTAAAATAGAGAGAACACTTGCTATTGATGATAGAAGGAAGATTTTAGAGAAACTATAGGAAAAGGAAATGAAAATTCAAAGACATGCTGAGCATCACCATGATCTCACAAATCAGATTATCCTTATGAGTCAAGAAGCAAACAGAATAAATGTGGAACTCATTGAGAGAATACAGATTATTGGTGAACTAAGAGAAGAAAATGAAAAGCTAAAGCATGAGGTTAGAATTCAACAACAACATAATGAGATCATCAGAAAAGTTGAATAAAGCAATAAAATAATGGACGAATTTCTTGAGGGACAATGAAGAGTCAACAACAACAACGGTATAGGATTTACCGAAAATGGAGAATCATCAAATCCAAAGAATGTCTACAAAAATCCAAGACCAAGGAAGCAAACATGCAAACACTATGGAAAGCAAGGGCACACATCAAATGCATGTAGAGGTAAAATGAAAGGTACTCCTAAATCTACACCTACATCTTCATTCATAGGATTCTATTATAATTGTAACAAGAAAGGACATAAGGCTTATGAATGCAAGAGCAAGATAGAAAAGCTAAAGAAGGAAACCTACATGGACAAATACTATCCTACATGCAAGATGAATGGGCACACATCTAAAGAATGATAGAAAAAGAAAAGGCAAGCATGGAATCCAAAAGGTAAAGAAGTTCCTTATCAACCAAAGATCTAATCGGTAATCAATATGTATGGGATTACAACACTTGGACAAACTGTACATCATATGGTAGATATGGTCACATCACTGCAAACTGCATGAGAGCATGGACCAAAAGGTCTAGAGGCTAGTAAAACCCCAAAATGGCATGCTTACACTATCATAAAGTTGGTCATCTCAAGAAATATTGCAAAGACAGATTGACAAAAACAAGCACATATCCCAATGGTAACACCATTGAAGATATTTGAAGGGCAAGAGACAAAATGTGGATAAAAGCTTCAAGCAATGATGAAGTTGGATGAAGAAATGAAAATGGTGACACCCCATCCAATGGATCCAGTGACACCACTAACCGCACTTGAGATAAACAAGTAAGTATGGAACTGCACTATACCAAGTTATATTTTGCATCAGTTTCATTATATAAATTGATAGATAATCAAAATCTGCATGAACCAAAGATGCATACTACTTTACTTGTTTTTAATCTAAGAATGAAACACCATCGGTAAACACTTACCAAAAATCATCAGTGAGCACAATAATGAGTTGTTTACACTTACCGAGAATTGTTGATCCACTGGTAAATATGGTAAATTGCCAATTTAACCCGATGACCGTCAGCAAAAAGGCAAAGTTCAAAAGTGGTTGTGACAGAACACTGATATCCGTAGGTAAAATCAAAGTGGTTAAACAACTACCCTAAGCATCATATCTTCACCGACGATGATTGGAAACATCCTTCTGATGAAACCCATCTTCTCATCCCGATGAGTTGTTGAGAATTTATTGCAAAGACTTAGGTCAAAAATTCTATAAATAGTCGATGGGACAACTTCATTTGTCACCCGCGATTTGAAGAGAAAGCAAAGCGACATCAGAGTGATTAAAGAGAAGAAATTAGAAGCATCTACAGATCAATTTAGCACACAGAGAATAGATTCCTCATCATCATTGTGAATCAAAGTAAGTAGCAAAGACACCAAAAGATCTTTGTCACTATTTTGTCAAGAAAAGCCCTAATTTCAAGAAAACCCTAAGTACTTGGAAAACAATGGCAACTACATCAAGAACTGCTAAGTTGAAGAATGAAAAGAATAATGTGGTGAAACTAATCAAGAATAGCACATGTGTAGAACCTAAATACAAGATCTATCCAAAAATTGTATCGAAACCCGATAAAGCTGACACATTTTAAAAAATTTCACCTAGGGTTTTCTCATAGAAGATGTTAGGTCTTATATTCACTGCAATATCATAGAGATAGGTGATCTAGAAATAGATGAAGCTTTTAAGAAGCTATGTGATGCCAAAGGAAAACTGAAAGAAGAACACAAACACTTGGAGGTCAAAGGGTTAACCAATGCCCTATATTTCCTGAGGGAATTCAAGATAGAATGGATTAAGTTAGTCTTGAGCAGGATGCATGACAAAAAACTATGGCTAGACGAACCCAAGCAAATAAAAAAGGATGTTCTTCATGCTATCACTGGTTATCTGATAACTGACAAGCCTAGGGAACACAAGCATCCATCCATGAAAGACGTTACAAAACTCACCAATGCAGAAGGAGACAACTGAGGTCTCAAAGTAAACACAATCACCGATGAAGAGTTAAAATTTGGTGCATGTGTTATTGGTTACAAAAAAATTTGGTTAGCAGAATGAACAACATTTCTGCAACAGTAGTAAGCATAGCTTATAAGATTGTAACAAAAGGAATTCAGATGGATCTGTGTGAGATCCTATTGAAACAACTTGATAAAAATATGATCAAAATCAGGTTTGCAAAGAGCAACACATGGAAGTTTGGATCACTTATCAGGTGTATATTTTTCTATTTTCAATAATACTTTCCTTCAGTAGGAAAAGTTGTATGGGACTCTACCAAACTATTAACCCAATAGATTAGTGAACTGATTAAGTCACTAGGAGACAACTTTGAGTCTGTCATGTCTACATACTTCCTTGAGTTCAAGGAAAAGATGATGGAAAGAACTAGGATTCCTGAACAACTAGTTGAAAAACACAAAGATGTGATATGTTTCATGGCAGACACAGACTTCACACATATCAAACCGGTTGTACCAAGAACAGCTTGGTTATCACCATTAGACTATGAGATCAATATTGATCAAGCAACAAGTGCAATTGAGGCACTGCTTAATGAGCCCATTGATAAGAAACAACCAAGGTTTGGAACATATGAGGAGGCCAAATCTAAGATAAAACATGGCCTAAAATTCAAGAAGACTATAAACAAGAAAGATAAAATGATTAAGAATCTCAAGAATATTCTATCGGTCTCAGAAGAAGAGTAGGATCAACAAGAGGAAACCGATGAACAGGTCACCATCGGTAAAGAGATAGAAGAAAAGGAATCAGATACATAGGCTACTAAATCTGATACACCTCCATCTCCACCTCCTACAAAGAAGAAAAGAACATGAAGTCAAATTACTTCTACCGATACCACACCACTTAAGAAATGTCAAGTAAGGACCTATATAAGGAAGCAGCCAGCAAAAAGAATAAGAAAACAACCTGTCAAAACCTCACCACCAAAGAAGAGAAAAAGGTTTGTTAGGACACAGGCTGACTTGGATGACACCAAAGATGATGAAACAGATGTAGTAAAGAAGAACTTTAGAAACAAAATGGTAGATGAAGCTGCCAAATCAATTGCTACCCATGGAACAATTACTGATAAAAAGATTAGGCAATGGGATACACTGAATCCAGAGGATCAGAGTAAAATACAAGAAGCAGTCATAAAATAAATGATTAAAAACAAGTATGCCCCTACTGAATTTGTAAAAGGGTATACCAACAGTGGTCATATTCCTTACAAATAGAAAGAGAAGCAAGAGAAATATTTCTTGTGAGACTGATGCCTCAGGAATCCAAATTTGAGGAGATACAAGAAGTACTAAAGAAACACTCAAGTAAATTTGTAGCCAAAATAAGGGCTTACAAAGTATTAGAGAACAAGTTTATAGAACTGGGTCTATTGACAGAAACCAAATGGAGACATCTCCTAGATCTACCGGTAGTGTCAACAAGTGTTGAGAAGTAATTAATTCTCACAAACACACCTCACAAAGAGGAGGAGACAGATAATGCAAGTCCTCTGCATATTTCTCTAGACAATCAAGAAAGTGATGATTAGCCTATTAACTTCGATACAGGCATGGATGATAATATCCAAGATATCACTCACTATGATTCTGACAATGATCCAAAGAAGAAAAATGATGTGATATTTATCACACTTAAGGATCAACAAAGCCATCAAGTACTGAAGACATCAAATGGAAAGATAGTTGACATTGCTGATGAACAAATGTAGGACACATCAATCATGCACCCAATAGTGCAAGACCCTGCACAAGATATACAAAATGATGGGGATGTCACTGATAACAAGGCACTAACCGACGACTAGGACACCCATACTAACAAATCCCAAGCCCCAACTCAAAGTAGCATGCCTATCCTAATGAAGGAAATAAACATAATAGAGGGAAATGAGGGATCAAATGAAAAGGAAACAGGCAAACCCAAAGACAAGGGTGATGAAGAAGCCAAAGGGACAATAGATACTACTGCAGAGCAAGCTGCAACTGATGATCAGAAGAATGCATCTATTTATCAGAATAAAGAAAAAACTCAAAAGGAAACAAGAGACAAGCCTTCAGAGAAAGGTGAAGAAGGAAAGAAGGATGAGATTGAAAAGAAATCCGAAGCACATTCTATAGAAAAACCCAAGGTTAATGAAGAGACATTTTCACATAACTAAAAGGTGCCCACAGAGCAGAAAACACAAGATGCATCATCAACAAAACCTTCCCCAACCAATTCAGAGCGAACAAATAAACTAGCTGTGGTAGTTCATACATCTGCATCCCCTCAAATCTCAAAGAAGAAGAAAGGAAAGAATAAAAAACTAGTAACTCTAGATGAAATCATTGAGATTCCAGTCTGTGATCCAAGAACATTGGATCCAATAGCATTGAAAAAATATACAAAGCTATGTGAGAGAAAAGAAATTCAAGACAAGATGAAAAGAGAAGAAAAAGAGGCCAAGGTACTTGAAGTAGCAAGAAATATACTTCAAGAAATTGTACCAAACATAAATATTGATCACCAAAATCCAATCATTGATCTGGTAACACTCGCAGATGCAATAACATCTCAGAATATAGAGGCAGAGAAGACAATGGAAGAGAGACTTGAACAAAAGTATGAATTCAAGCTCACAAAGAAGATAAGCCAAGAAGTTGCACTGAAAAAGATCAAGCTATCTGAATTGGTAAGTACAATTGACCCAATTTTATCAAAATTTGTTAACTTAATCAAGAAATTGTGCATTTTAGATCAACTCACTAAGGATTATACTAACAAGATAGAAAAAATAGATGTTGATCTTCAGTCCAGTGCACAAAATCTAGCCAACAAAGAAGAAGCACTTAAATTACACAATCAAAAAATCATACAGGCTAGGAAACAAAGATAGGACATTTAGTTTGCAGAGATGAAGTACATAGATGATGTCAATGAGCTCCAAGTTAAGCTCTTACCGACACTTACACTCCTGCAAAAAAATATGACATAGGCAAGTACTCTAATGTCCACCCCTGAAATGTATGTCCTAGAGAGTATTTATGATATGCATGCAAGACTAGAGCTACAACACATGGCCCTAGAACAGTTGAGAGAATATAGGGAGAAACTAATGGAAGATATCAAAATTACCCATTCTAACATATTTGACACATTGTAAGTTACACATTTTTGTCACAATTTTGGCATATTGTAAGTTGTACATTTTTTTCATCAGTATCAAAGAAAGGGGGAATTTTATATATACATCACCTCAGTTAAAGGAGGAAATCATATGTATAGTGTAACAAAGGAGGAAATCATATGTATAGTGGAAGAAAGGGGAAATAATGTACACTTAGAGAATAAATAGTATACATGTACATATACATACACTATACCGATGCACACAGTAAGGGGGAGTCATATTATGAGAAGGATATAAATATGGTGTAATAATTTTAGTATTATACACATATCAGTTTTTGATACTAATTTCAAAGGGGGAGATTGAAGGCATTATATTTTTCCATTAGTATACTTAGAGAAAAACATGATCTGCACCATCGGTTTACTCTACACTGATAAATAGGGCACAACACTATCTGATGACAAGGTTACCCGACAAACACTGTTAAGTGTTATCCGATGACAAAAAGGGGTGAGAGATACCCAATGAGTAACAACATTGCTACCCTAAAGTATAGGAAAGAGAGGAACCCGACAGATACAGGGAACCCGATGAATAGTTCATTCAAGGAACACTGTCAGACTGCAAGTTCAAACTGACAACCAAGAACCGACAGCCAGTTACATCCCGCAAAAAGTGGATCTCACTTTCTACATCAGATAAATCACTGAATTTGTATTTATAACTTCTTGATTTGGTTTTAAATCCATTATGTGTGGAGGAAGTAATTTAATTGTTATTGTTTTAATTAGTTTTACTATTTTAAAATATGCAAAATAAAGGTCAAGGTCAAGTTGTAAACCTTGGATCTGAGAGTTAACATTGTAAATCATGAATTCCAAGATAAGTCAAATACTTGTATAAATAGGTGCTCAATCCATTAAGAATAGTTGTGTTCAATGAATACAGTAGCCATGAAGAGAAACTAAATACTAGATAGATAATTCATGCACAAGAACACAAACAAAATCAAATCAGTTTTCAAGAACAGAACAGAGGGTACCGACAAGTAGAGAAAAGGTATTCATCAATCACTCAAGGTGATATTATTTTGAAAAGGCTTTAATGGATCTATAAATCAGAAATAGTAGATTTCATACAGTCAGCTCAACATTTGTACTCATTCTAACAAGTGTAGTAGACTAATGAAATCCTTTCAAGAAAGGTGAGCTTAACCATTCTATTGTAAATCTCATAACTGAGTGCACACTTAAATCAGTGTTGCTAAAGCTCTTAACAGATTAGATCTTAATAGGTCTCCACCTTAAATCTCTTAACATGGTAGATCATTAGAAGTGATCAAATTGTAAGCCTTAACCGGCTCCCTTCCATTCTACAGATAGTGAAGTTTTGTGGGTGCCATCCCCACCACAGTTTTTACTTCCTAACAGGAGTTTTCTACGATATGATATCTTGTGTTATGTGTTTGTCAATTTCATGAATGTTTCTATGAATGATTTTAAATGATTAAAGATTGTGCACAAACATTAGATACATAAGAAATAATAACAGTAATGGTTGGTAAATCAGAATTGAATAACTACTAATGATAAATTGTGTAAGGTGCTAAAAGTTTTAGAGGTACTGAATCACCCCTCCCCTCTCAGTAATACTTCCCATTTAATACAATAGAGATGAGTGGAAGACAAATTTTAAGACCAATGAGGGTCTGTATGAGTGGATAGTAATGCCCTTTGGCCTAAGTAATGCACCTAGAACATTCATGAGGCTCATGAATGAAGTGCTAGAAAAGTTCATTGGTAAGTTTGTAATAGTTTACCTTGATGATATTTTTATCTTTAGTAGGTCCAAGGAGGAGCACATAAAGCATTTGGAGATGGTCTTAAGGAATCTACATCAAGAGAAGTTGATGATAAATAAAGAAAAGTGTGAGTTTCGCAAAACTGAACTAGTTTACCTTGGTTTTGTAGTTGCTAATGGATGTATGAAAATGGACCTTGATAAAGTTAAGTCCATTTTAGAATGGCCTACACCTAGGTCCATAGGGGATGTTAGGATTTTCCATGGATTGGCCTCCTACTATAGGAAATTTGTAAGAAATTTTAGTCATGTGTGTGCCCCTATACTTAACACCATACAAGGTGGAATCAAGTGTAAGTTTGAATGGAAAGTGGCAGCAAACCAAGGGTTTGAAATTTTAAAGAAGAGAATTATAAAACTACCTACTCATAAGTTCCCTAACTTCAATCAACTCTTTATGGTAGAGTGTGATGCTATCGATTTTCCTATTGGAGCAGTGTTGAACCAATAGGGACATCATGTGGCTTTCTTTTCAAAAAAGTTAAATGAAGCTAAACAAAAGTATTACATATATGACTTGGAAATATATGCTATGGTACAAGCCCTTAAGAAGTGGAGACACTACCTGTTACTTAGATATTTTGTGGTCTATACTGATAATTATTGAGCGTTGTTTTAACACAAACCAACTTGCTAGGATCTCGAGATTTGATTTCCTCTCTTGAAAGAATAACTGAGTTATTCCCAAGGTTCTCCAGAGTCGGGTCATAACCTACTTGGTTACTCAGTTGAAGATAAATGCGATTGTTCACAAGGAGTCCTTGCTAGTACGTTCAAGACAACAAACTATAAAATATTGTTAGTTCTCTCTTTTTTAGGGATTTCCATTTTAACAAGTATGGGTATGGTAAATAACATGCAACTTTATATTTTTTTGAGATAGCAGTTTTTAGAATTTTAAAACAGAATTTAAAGAGATGAGGGTAACAAGAAATGCACCGAATTGTAAAAAAGGGGGTGAAATCCTAAGGACATGAACCACTGTAAACTCTTCCTTGCAAATTGAATGCTGGAGAGATTCGGAACAACCCACGAAGCATGAATCAGACCCAGTCACAATTCACTACTCCACAAATGAAAGCATTTGGAGAAAAGATATGTTTTACTCGTACGAGATATTCAAAATCTATCAAATTGTGAAGCCACCAAGACGTGCGCACCCACGAGATGGATTTATTGTTGAGCCCAAAGATAGCATCCTCCACACATTCATCACAGTAAGGTAGATAAACAACAGCAAACTCTAGCTAAAGGTAGCATGAATTTGAAACACAACAGTACAAAGAGCTCTCTGAAAATAAAGAATTATGGAAGCATACAATCAATAAATTTTCATAGATAGCAGTAATTCACACACCATGAATGAAGCACCCAATGTAGATCTTTATTGTATTAATAAATCAGCCTTTTACCTTTCTTTTTTATTACAATATATAGGATTTTGATCTACAACTCTGATTTTTAGAGTTAGGGCATCAGAGAGTTTAAACTAGAGAACCAAGGTTAAAACTAGAACTTTACTAAAGGGAAACTACTTCTAATTGATACTACATAACTTGTATGGATTCTTAAATCCATTTACAATCCATTTGCTCATGCAAAGAGGGAAAAATCTTCCAAAGAAGAGAGAGAGAAAGGAGGTGAGTTCCTTCTTGGATTCTTCATCTGGAACTGTCTCTGGTGGTGGGGACTGATAGGAAACCTTTATTCTTCCCAAAACAAACTCAATTTGTCCATTAATCTGATCTGGAGTCTAACTGGTGTTTGAAAAAAAGTGACCTCGCTGGAAACCCCCAATTTTTTGGACCCTGACCTCTACCCTGAAACTTTAATGCCTTTAAAATTTCCCAGGTGCTTCTGTAACGCCCCGCCAAGGAACCCAAGAGAGATTAACCTAAACATGTCACTATGTGTGCTGAATAATTTTTTTTTAAACTCAACATAAAGAAACATACAATCATGCGGAAGCAATTACTATTTATACACATGTCTTACACTCACATAGATTACATGACTCAAGGTTCCCATGACGTTGAATTACTTCAAGAAAAACACAACTAACATTATAACAAAAGATTCCATCTGATTAATCATATCAAATAAAACTTACATAACCATAATTACAAACCTCATGAATAACCATGAGACCACCATAAACTCACATCCACTGCACATGTCGCAGGGTATGTGGTAATCACTCTAATCTACTTACTATTACAATTTCAAGATTAGGTATCACATGCGATACTCTAATACAAGATTACAATAATGGAATTACATAATAAATGATGAAGGAACATAAAGAGCTCATATGAAAGAAACCATCAAGCACCTGGTACAAGGACGTCAAATCTCAATGGATAAAGAATCACTACCACCCGTCCATGTGGAACTACAAAATTCCACCCCACCGTGCTGAGGAGATAACAACAGATCCCAATCAGATATCCAAAACCAACAAGGTATAACCACTAAGCAAGGGATCCTGATAGCTCTCTAATCTAGTGTACTAATCATCATAAAAGGTAAGACTCACTAATCCAGAGGCAACTGACAACATAGGAAATATAGCATGTGTAAAGGAAGGTGTCAACATGTAGGTCTACCCTTAAGTTCAGCCTAGATAATCACAACAGATTTCAGCACCCAAGTGACCATACACGGAGCTAATGTCCTCTCATACTGACAAGGCACACTAACTATGTCAGATACCTCACAGGGAAACTAACATATTCTCCAAACCATCTTAGCCTATACTAGCACTCAAGCATGGGTGAGGATACATCTTATTAATCTATTTTATAATCTAAATATGTCTTTAGTTATCACTTATTAAAGAAACTCCACAATAAGCAACCTAGTAGTCTCTTACGGACACGAAACTTATTGCAAGTCACCTCCTACTACGCATCTAGGTAACCTACCCTAGGCTCAGAGATCCTAGAAAATATAGCATAGGTTGCAACCCTAGTGTACCCCAAATCTAGTATCCCACACAGTCAGGAATGGTCACATAAAGGTGCACTCACAGATACATAATCGAAAGGGTTATCATGGTCAGTTTAGGGTAATATCTGACAACACACACACACACCATGAAGTAACAGAAAAGATAAACACCCTCCTAGCCTCTGTATACATCCTAGGTTGTCTAATGCCCCATATAACAACATATACAAGCACAAGAAATCTATAAGATGCATAGAAACAGAAACACCTTAAAAGACTGAAAAATGAACTATATACATATAATCCTTTAGGGTATCTAGACTAAGAACTTTGTTTAATGCCAAACCAAATGAAATCCACCATTTAATAAACTCATTTAATTAACATTTATTTCCCCTTTTAAATACGCATGTAATGAATCAATTATAGTATGGAACATGATATGACATACGACACATGTCAATTAATATTTAATAATATCATTTATCACTTTAAACTACCATGCCACCTAAACTGTTTTGCAATTAAAAGTATTTTAATAAATACCTATTAATAAATTAATGATCAATACATCATCTACTAATAGCTATGTAGTTATATATTGTATGCAATGAAAATACCTGCAGCTGCACAACAAGTCAAAACATGCATATACAAGATACACCAAATATTAAGAGCATGCAAAGAACTTGAAATACAACCTAATCTTCACTACAACCTCCGATGAGCTAAAAAAAGTGCACCCAAGACTTGTTTGATTTGCTCTTAGAGATTTTGTGGGTGTGTTCTCCCAACACAATGCAATAAATCCCACTATGATAGATGCAAAATGATGAAGATTTGAGCACAAGTATGTGGAACTTGCCCCAAATCTCTCAAATGATGAATGCAAAATGCAAAAACTATACTAAGAATGAAAATGCAAGAGATTAACAACTAGATTGTGATGAAAACTAAACTAATGATGAACATGCAAGATTTTAAACTAAACTATGAAAATGAACCTAGATTATCATGCAAAAGATGAGATCTAAACTAAGTGCTCAAATGTGCTTAAGTGCTCAAGAATGCAAGAATGCTCAAATTACTCACTAATTAGTTTCAAAATGAGGAGTGAGGCCTCCTTTTATGGATTTGCTTATGAAAATGGAGGGCTGAGATTAAGCGGTGAAAAATGAGTGGCTGAGATGAAGGGTTAGGTAGGGTTTTGGTGGGAGTGAAGGAGATTAAGAGGCAAAAGGAATGAGTGGCTAGGATTAAGTGGTTAAAAGAGGAAAAGTCAACCCTCACCTTGGAGAAGGTGATTGTGCACATGATTAGAGGTAATCCACCTTTAATCAAGATTAGAGGAATAATTAGCAAGAGGTGAATTTAGATAAGGTAAATAGAGATTAAATTAAAATAATTTTAATTTAATCAAAGTT
>MU227624.1:355151-384426 GCA_018584345.1 Thuja plicata | reverse complement strand
AAAGGTACATTGAACACAATCAATGTATTTTCTTCAATAGGAAAATAAATTTTCTTTCTTTTCCCAATATATTTCATCAATCTTTATGATCTGTGTATGTTTCACATCCTATCGATGTGAAGTAGTTATGCTAACAGAAAATTATCCTCTTTCTCCTTTTCTAATACATTAGATTTCAAGGTCATGCCATTATTACTAAAACTATTAGAAGTTGCACTTTCTCTGCCTATTCTAAAGAAGCAGATCTAAATCTTAAAATACAACAAAAAAAAATGATATATCTATGTTCGAAAAAAACACTCACTGAAACCAGGGCAAGTGACATACCTTATAAGTTTGCATTACTCGCAATGAGACATCAATGATGCCGATGAGAATGAAGTGCAGCGTCTACAGAATGGTAATATGAAACCCTACCAAAACCAAACCAAAAACCAAAACTAAAACTAGGCCATTGGGGTTTTCAGAGCGGGAGACAATATTTGGGGAGTTCAAAAAAATTGAAGTCTGCGAAATGTTGTCATGAAGACAGCTTACCAGTCAGCTCTGTTCATGAATTGTTTTGGAGCTTCTCTCGGACTACGTGGAGTCAAAGAATGGGAAGAAGATATAGGGAAGAGGAGCCAATACGTGGAATCAAATGGTGCAGCTCCCAGAATTCCTTTCTTTCCCCTCACAGTTTTGTGAAGCTCCAAACAAAATGTGCCCGCTCCCGCCTGTGCCCAAAATAAAAGCGAAAGTCGTGTTGAAATGAAATGCATTTCTTTTTTTTTTTTCACTTTTATGCCCCGTTTTGGTCGAAATTTTGACCAACACAGGATGTGTTGGTCAAAATTTTGACCAACACGGGCATAGAAAGAAAAAAAAAGAAAATTTTAAAACCATTTTGCACTTTGGTCAAAAATTTTGGTCGAAATTTGGGTTCAAATCTACTAGTGAGCGTAAGGATCCATCCTTCTTCTTTACGAAGAGGACAGGCACACCCCAAGGAGAAACACTAGGGCGAATGCTCCCCTTTTCCAACAGCTCCTCTAACTATAGCTTTAGCTCACTCAACTCATGAGTAGCCATACGATATGGTGCTCTAGAAATAGGCTTTTCTCCTAGCACAAGCTCTATGTGAAAGTCTATGTCACGCTTCAGTGGCATAGCTAGAATCTCATCAGGAAATACATCAATAAACTTCTGAAGTATGGGATGATCCAAAGCTTTGACTTCGCTTTCCATACCATCTAACTCATACATGGATACTACATACATTTGACATCCCTTTCGCATGCATCAATTCAGTTGCATAGAAGATATCATGTGAAGAGATATGGGTCAAGGAATCCCCACAATGCGGCACTCACTGCCAGCATCATCCTTGCAAAGGATGATCTTCTCTCTACAATCGATCTTAGCTCCATGAGCTCCCAACCAGTCCATTCCTAAGACAACCCCATATGACCCCAAAGGAATCACACGTAAGTCCACTGAGGTAATGAACTTCCGTAAGTTTAGTTTACAACCATGAACTAAGGAATCTGTAGCTACCCTAGCCCCTGAGGCTAACTCCACTTGCCAACCTAACACTTGCTTTGCAGCCACTAGCCCACAATGCTCAACAAGGAAAGGTGAAATGAAAGAGTCAGTCGCTCCTGAATCAAATAATACAGAAATGGAAGTACCCTAAATAGTACCTAAAGTCTCAATGATTGTGCCCTGATGCTCAACTTGCCTCTGATCAAGAGCTGCAAAAACTCTATGTGAACCTCCCCCTATAGTAGTCTCTGAGGCTGGTGGCCTATGTGTAGAAAATTGTGGTGCTCTCTACAGACAATTCACCACAATGTGGCCAAACTGACCACAAGTGAAGCACCTTGTGCCTCTAAAGTTGCCTCTCCCATTGGAGGGCGCACTGGACTGCTGGACACTCCCACAACTCGCACTAGGCTATGTGCTCTGGGCTGGTTGGTTGGACTGATTACGCCTATTGCACTGTCCACTCCTCACACCCTTACCACTCTGGGTAGGAGGTGCAATCTTCTACTATTGTTGCTGCTGGTGCTGACTCTGGCTCTGGTTCTGATTGCCTCTATAATAACTAGATGGCTTCTTGAAGTTCCTAGGGCCCTGCGACTGGTTACCTCTATAGCTAGCTCCGGAAGCCCCACTAGCCTGACCACCATGTCTACCACCATGGCCTGATGCCAAGTTTGCCTTTGATAAAGTGGCCTTAATCACAGCAGCTTGTAGGTCTGTTGGCTCAAAGAGCTTCATGTCACCTACAATGTGAGCATTAAGCCCACGTAAAAAATGTTGTACCAACAATGCGGTATCATCGTTGTATCCAGAATACTACTAGACCTCATAGAAACAATGCTCGTACTGTTCCACAGTCATCGTCAACTACCTAATATTATGAAAATCATCAACTCTCTGCTGCCTCCACTAATCAAATAGGAACCTCACTCTGAAATTCTCGAGAAATAGTTCCCAAGTAATGGTGTCCATGCGGAGTCCAAGCTTCTGCTCCTCTATCTTCCACCAGATAGTTGCAAAATGAGTCAACTACATGATGGCATACCTCACTTTAGTATTGCTACTAAAGGGATGCATCATGAATACTCTATCTAATGCAATCAACTAGGTCTCTGCCTCTAATCCAGAATCTTGTCTGACAAAAGGAATGGCCTTTCCTCTCGTCAAATCTCTCATGTGGTTGGCTGCAACCACTGCTGGATCCACAAAAATAATCCTCCCACGAGGGATCTTAGATCTCTCTCTCTCCTCCTGCTGCTGGGAGTGATGAGATGCCTCTTGCTCCACTTTGGCCCTCTCAGGAAGATGCTCAAGGATAGCCTATAGGATCTGTCTAGTGTTCATACCCCCAGACTCATCCTGGTCCTCCCTCCTTTGATCACCTCTATCCTGCTGTTGTTCCCTCTCCTATCTGACGCTAGTGGAGGAGCTAGCCTATCGCCCTCCCCCATAGGCACCAGACCTACCCCTACCACGGCCTCTACCTGTGCGTGTCTCAGGCATAATTCCTGAATCAAAAGGAGATGGATACAACATTTACTACAAAGCTTGAAACATAAACTAAAGCATAAACAGATAAACCATAAAGTAATACATCAAAACATATGTGTAGCATGTCTATGTTTTAGTTTTAGTTTAAGCTAGACACAACCTAATGGGCATACAATTACCAGAGTTCCCAGTGTAGAAACTATGGCTCTAATACCAGATGTAACGCCCCGCCAGGGAACCCAAGAGAGATTAACCTAAACATGTCACTATGTGTGCTGAATAATTTTTTTTTAAAGTCAACAGAAAGAAACATACAATCATGTGGAAGCAATTACCATTTATACACATGTCTTACACTCACATAGATTACATGATTCAAGGGTCCCATGACGTTGAATTACTTAAAGCAAAACACAACTAACATTATAACAAAATATTCCATCTGATTAATCATATCAAATACAACTTACATAACCATAATTACAAACCTCATGGATAACCATGAAACCACCATAAACTCACATCCACTGCACATGTCGCAGGGTATGTGGTAATCACTCTAATCTACTTACTATTACAATTTCAAGATTAGGTATCACATGCGATACTCTAATACAAGATTACAATAATGGAATTACATAATAAATGATGAAGGAACATGAAGAGCTCATCTACAAGAAACCATCAAGCACCTGGTACAAGGACGTCAAATCTCAATGGATAAAGAATCACTACCACCTGTCCGTGTGGAACCACAAAGGTCCACCCCACTATGCTGAGGAGATAACAACAGATCCCAATCGGATATCCAAAACCAACAAGGTATAACCACTAAGCAAGGGATCCTGATAGCTCTCTAATCTGGTGTACTAATCATCATAAAAGGTAAGACTCACTAATCCAGAGGCAACTAACAACGTACGAAATCTAGCATTTGTAAATGAAGGTGTCATCATGTAGGTCTACCCTTAAGTTCAGCACAGATAATCACAATAAATTTCGGCACCCAAGTGACCATACATGGAGCTAATGTCCTTTCATACTAACAAGGCACACTAACTATGTCAGATACCTCACAGGGAAACTAACATCTTCTCCAAACCATCTTATCATATACTAGCACTCAAGCATGGGTGAGGATACATCTTATTAATCTATTTTATAATCTAAATATGTCTTTAGTTATCACTTATTAAAGAAACTCCACAATAAGAAACCCAGTAGTCTCTTACGGACACAGAACTTATTGCAAACCACCTCCTACTATGCATCTAGGTAACCTACCCTAGGCTCAAAGATCCTAGCAGATCTAGCATAGGTCGCAACCCTAGTGTACCCCAAATCCAGTATCCCACACAGTCAGGAATGGTCACATAAAGGTGCACTCATAGATACATAATTGAAAGGGTTATCATGGTTAGTTTAGGGTAATATCTGACAACACACACACCATGAAGTAACAGAAAAGATAAACACCCTCCCAACCTTTGTATACATCCTAGGTCGTCTAATGCCCCAAATAACAACATATACAAGCACAAGAAATCCATAAGATGCATAGAAACAGAAACGTCTTAAAAGACTGAAAAATGAACTATATACATATAATCCTTTAGGGTATCTCGACTAAGAACTTTGTTTAATGCCAAACCAAATGAAATCCACCATTTAATTAACATTTATTTCCCCTTTTAAATATGCACATAATGAATAAATTATAGTATGGAACATGATATGACATACAACACATGTCAATTAATATTTAATAATACCATTTATCGCTTTAAACTACCATGCCACCTAAACTGATTTGCGATTAAAAGTATTTTAATAAATACATATTAATAAATTAATGATCAATACATCATCTACTAATAGCTATGTAGTTATATACTTGCCAATTCAAAAATTAACTATATAAATCAATTAATATATATATATATATATAAATTTAATTTAAACTGATTATAAAAATTAATTACTAAAGATATATATATATATATATTAGTAAACAATTTAAATATAAAAATTCATTTAAACTAACCAATTTATAAATGAATTAATCCCAAATTCTATTTAACAAAATAACTTATAAATATAAAAACCAAACTTAATTTTAAAAAAAACCAATGAATTTTTGGTGGGGGCCCACGCGAGGTTTTCCCCCACCCTTTCCCTTATGGCTACTGTCGTAGGAAGTACCGGTCCCCGCCACAGGCGGTCCGGTCTGCCGTAGGCAGTACCGGGACCTGCCACTGGCGGTCCGGCCTGCCGAAGGCAGTGCCGTTATCGGCTGTAGGCGACCCGGCCTGCTACGGGTGGGGGGAGCCCCCCCCCCCCCCCCCCAACATTTATTTTTATTTTTGTTGAAACTTTTCAAAAGTGCCATGCGATAAAAATATTTTATTATTATTTTTTTAATTTTAAATTTTTGAAAACGAAAAATAGTAAATAGACAAGGTTTTTTTTTTTTTTTTTTTACATCTGGTGAATTCACCAGACTATATTTTTTTTTATAAAAAACAGTGACCTCAATTTTTTCATTTAATTTAAATTTTTAAAGGGATTCTTCAAAGGAGGATTTGTTTATTTATTTTCTTCTATAGTCAGAATTATAAACATAATGATTTTTCGAATTCAAGGAGATTTATGAGGGATATGAATACAAAATTTTCACAGCGTAAATGTAATATATTAAAGAATACATAATCGTGAAAACAATGAATCCAACCCTCTCAAAACCCTGAAAAAATGAAACATCGTTTAATCATAAATTTGATTTTCTTCCATAGTATAAACTATATCAAGGGTTTCATTTTTATCATTTTCTAAGAGATCTAGAGGGAATTTCTTCCCGAAATTTTGATAGCATAACCCTATGATGCTAAGTTTATAGAAAATGATAGAAATAGAGATCTAGGGTTTCTAGAAACACTCGAAAACGTAGAAAACATCTATAAGCCATTTGAAAGCCAAATTTAAGAACATGCACTAAAACATCACAGAAAACCTCTGATCTATGAAATTGAATCCATGCAAGGCCAACGAAACCTACCTTTAATCCAATGCAAGAAACAGAGGAATGTATTTTGGAGAATGAAAGTAGATCTGAAACCCTCAAGCCTAATTCAACCACGAATCTGGCACAATGTAGATCTGAACACACACACACACAAGCAATACAAAACCCTGAAACTTTGAAGCAACCAAGATCCACAACAATCCACAATTCTTCAAAAACCTCAAAATCACCAAGAGTTCTCCAATTCTCAAAAACCTGTTATGAGGGAATGAATGACCAATTCCCCCCTAAAGAGATCCAAATTCCCCAAAACATGCAAGGGTGAATGACAACTCCCAAGTCAATCCCTAGTTTAACGCAACTTTAAAATTGAAAGTAAATCCAATTTCATTAAATAAAATGTGCTTTATTGCCACAACTCAAACTAGACTCCTAATTACAAGTTAAGATCTTTTGAATTTTGAAATACTTTTTCAACACAATTATGCACATGTAATTAATAAAATATTTAATTAAATAGATTAAATATTTATGTCACAATAATGCATGCAACCAAATATTTAATTATTTAATTAATCATATAAGCTCATACAATATAGTTTTCAATAAAATATTTAATTAAATCAAAATATTCAAATATTTCAATTTAATTAATTATTTAAAATAAACTTAGAATATAATTAAATCATTAATTCAACTATAATCCATTAATTCACTAAACATGGAAAATCACTCAATAATCTAAAAAATCACCTGAAAACATAATCAAGCAATACACACACAAACTCAAGAGAGAGGGTATTCAAATTCTGTCAACCTAGACAAACCCGGATAAGGTAGTCATACTGAAACTCATCCTACATTAGGATGATTAGACTTAAGTTAGGGTTTTGGATCTATATGTTACTTCCCCTCTTTACCATTGAGATGAATATTTATGGGCACGCTCACTCCTGCCAATTCAGGGAAGAGGATGCCCTGTCCCTACAATCCTATCATCAAAGAACACGCATGTACATACATAATATAATATCACAATCAATGATAGGGATCGGTCGAACATGTGGATCTCGTCGAAGCAAGTAACTATGTCTCCGTCCTCTACCATAACAACATGCAAACAGATACATAAACATGATAACCATACACATGCAAGTATGGGGTAAGTACAATATAATCAAAACATCAAACATCACATCCTGATAATAACGATAACATCATAAACAATACTCACCATCAACTGAAAGAATAGTAGCTCTCATGAAAGTAGCCTAAATTAATCCGGCCAATAAATTGAAACCAATGCCTAAAAGAGTACGACATCACAAACTAAAAGCAAAACATGAGTGGGTATTACAGCTTCTCAAAATTGACAACTCGGAGGTCCAAAAAATTCAGACTTGTCATGGGCCGAAAGGCCAAAAAAATTTGAAGAGGCCAAAAGGCCAAAATCTTTGAAGGTCGAAAGGCCGAAAAAATCTACTTGATTTCAACGCCAAAATGCTGAAATGTCGGAGGCCGAAAGGCCAAAAACTCTTCCTTGGCAGAATTTTAGCCAAGTGTTCAAAAATCTTGCCCCATCTACCTGGTAATTGAACCTTGGAGCTTTATCCAATGAAGACCTCTAGGTGAGCTGCCCGGAGCCTCTGCACTATCTCTTGAACTTCTTCAAAATTGATTTGTTTCCTTCTTATCTTAGTAACCCTTCATTCTTGCTTCTTTCTGAAGATAGTCAATTGAGAAGTGAAGAACGTGATCTCTTCCTCGTGCTGTAACATTCTTTGTATTTCTTTTTTCATGTAAAATAGTAACTGCAGGGCCTCCTTGGTACTAACTCCAGCCAAAATGTCCTTGAACTATTGGACCAACTCTTCGGAAGGACATAGAGCCTGTTTGTTCTCATCCTGATAGACGTTGAGGCTGACCCCTGTGAAGAAGCTATCTATATCTTTGATCCATTTATTATCTCCTCCTACTTTTCATCTATAAGGGCCTGGTGTTTCTTGTAGGCCTTAATTATTTTGGTCATTTGTTCAGTCCAGGTCTCAAATTTGTCCAATTCTTTTCCCTCATAGACTTTCACAAACATTTGGAAACTTTGCTTTTGAATTATCTCCAAGTCCTGGAGATGTTCTTTCCACTTAACCACCTCTGAATCCATACCCCCATCATCTTCCACTAGGTCAATGAGTGAATTAAACTCAACCAATATGGTCTAGTATGGCCTAAATATCGATGGAATTGCCTTCTCTCTGAATTGTTTGAAGTCATTTATCCAATCGGCGCTCGCCTGGATAAAAGAGGGAGTCAAACATGCCGGCAAATCTGGTGTAGCCCTTTATCAAGCATGGCTTGTAATGAAGCCTCTGAACAATTTGGGTCAATAGCACCCACCATCTTTTGAATGAACCCTTTTAATGCTTCATTTTGGTCTGTTGAAGCTTTGATGGTTTCTTCATCTTTATTCATGAACCCTAGAGCATGCTTCAGCCCTAATGCTGTGAGTGTCTTGCTACCTTCTCTGGTAGGTTCTCCCAAATCTACCTCCTTGAATGTATAGCCCTTTGATGAGCCTGTTGTTTGAGAAGTGCTCGGGGGAGGGATAGCTATCTGGGCCTTCCAATGACCCCCAGTGTCCTGAGTCACATATGACATGGTCTTTGTAGGAACACTGATGTCTACCTGGTGGAAGGCTTGCCTCACAGCGATCATACTTGCATCCTCCCCATCCAATTCATTGGTATAAGTTATCTTCCTGGGTTGTATCTCCTTGGTAAACCAATAGGTTTTCCAGATGTAGTTACAGGTTCATATGGTGCAACCTGGAGGACTAATGTTAGGCATCACACTTTTGGCATTATTTCTTTCTCTGATCCCTTCTCTTTTCCTCTTCCCTGTTCATTCCCTCCTTCTTTCAATCTTTCCCCTCCCGTATCTACATCCACTTCCCCTTCTTATCTCTCCCCTTCTACCTCTCCTTTTTTAGTTACCATGTTTCCCCCTTCTTTGTCCTGGGCCTCTTCCTCAGAAGTGTCAATTGATACCTTTGACCTTAGACCGGTTATGGCTTCCGGCGTGGTCTGGAAAGGTGGTGTGTCTTTAGAACTCATGGCTTCTTCAGAAACTTGAGTGGCACATGTTGAAGGGATTGATTTTGAGGGAACAAGTGTTGGTATGATTGGAGTGGGAGATGAGGAGATGGTGGTAGTAGACAGAGGGGGAGTAGGTGTTGGATTTGGTAGGGAAACTGGTGGAGTAGGTATGTGAGGTGGTAGAGAAGTTGGTGGAGTAGGTATATGAGGTGGTGGAGTGAAAACATAACTCCCTCCAACTACACTATCTATTGCTAAACTTTGAGCTACCCCACTGTCTTGGGTTTTAGGCTCTGGAGTAGAATCAAAGCTTATTGGTGGAGTAGAAACATTCATCGAAGGATTAGTGAATTGGACCGGTGTTGGAGTGAGTGATACCTGGGGTTGTATGAGAGGTTGTCCCCCAATGTACGTATCTTACCCATGATCTAAAAATCCTTCAAGTCCTTCAAAATTGGGAAGCATAAACTCGTCCGATCCTAATGCATCCAAAGGATTATCCTGTTCTTTAGGATCCTCTTTATGTTTCTTGGTAGTCTCCTTTTCTCTCCTCTTTTGCAACCTCGTTCTTTGCACTAGGGGCTCATCTTCTTATGCTTCCTCAGATCCCTCTTGTACTGTTTCCAACCACAGAGACTCAAAACTCTTCTTCCTCTTATATGTTTTCTTCTGAGTGGTGGGGAGAGTCTGGCCAAAGGTAGATGGGCCTTCACCTAATTGGGGTTGTGATGACCCCGCTGGTGGGTCAATCTGGCCTGTCATTCTAGTTTTCTTGGGCCTTGGATTAGAGCCATATTCAACTGGTTGTTCATGACCATACACGGTTCTCAGCTTCTGAGGGGGAGCTTTCTTGTATTTAGGAGCTGTTGACTTCTCCCCTCGATGTTTTTCCACTTTCCTTGAAGGCTCCATCAATGTTTTCACCGGGATCAGACTCATTTTGTGTGTCTTTTTGATCCAAGCTATGGTGGTCTTAATCACATACCTTTCCCTGAAGTCTATGTCATCATTTTCATCCTTGTCCACCTCTGTGTTCATGATTGGCCAGTCGTATACCTTATTCTTGGTGTAAATGTCCTCCAAGACCTCATATGAATCACATTCCCAAACTTTTAAGGAAATAGGAACCTTTAACACCTATTTTTCCAAAGCGAGGTTCATTCTACAATAATCCTGGATCCTAACCTCATGATCATCTATGCAGTTTATCCAGTGATCCTCCAAGTGTCGCTCATGTATATAGAATTTTCCAATAATGTGGCTGTAAGTACCTATGGGGTCAAAGCAAGCTCGCACTATCTTGTAAAACTACAAGGCGCGATCATCCCATTCAAAAGCCAAGGAATTGCAAACCTTCATGTCCTACAGTGTATATGGTCCCAAAGAGATGGGAAATTCCTAACAATGTTTCTTCTTATGCTTTATATGCTCATATGCATTCATGAGCTGCCTGGACATCTACAGTATAACTATCCAGTCAGATGGGTATCTAGGCAGCTTCTTAGGTTGCAAGGTTGACCTGGCTATCTTGATATACATGAATGTCCTGAACTGGATAAAGTAGGCTCTAATGGCCCTGACCTTAGTAGTGGATTCTTCTAACATTCTTTTAGCAAAGTCACCATCGATAGATCGGATGACCGTGAATATGAATGCTTCATTTACTATCCTATAGTCAGGGTAATCTTCTGGCATGTTTTCTCCTTTTACCAGCTGTGGGTATACAAGGTGGGGCCATTCATTTGGATCGTTTAGACTTCCCCTCTTGGTGAGGCCAGGATAATCTACCCATGCAGCTAGTAGATACACCACATAAGTGCTCACGTAAAACTTGGGATTATGCCTTACTTCTATCAACTGCTCATCCAAATTGTCGCTAATGATAGTGCCCCAATAAAATCTTTCTTTTCATCCTCGGATCCTTTCTATCAACATGATCATCTAGTGTTCGAGCTGAGTGGATTGAGGTAACCCATACACCCAGCTTATCAATGTTATAGCTGCCTGGATTTCATACTTCATGTAGCCTCTTTGGAGGTCTATCTTGTCAAGTTTTTTCTTAGGAAGTGGCTTCTTGAGATAGTCTCTATTCATCATCTCATGTACGGCTTGCTCCCTGTTACCAAACCACTTGGTCCCCTTTTTCAATGTAGAAGTCATATAACTTTTCTATGCCTTTGTGGAGGTGGAAAACATCCTTGATGACATCTGGCCTAATGTCCAGCACCACCTGGTCCTCTAATTTTACTACCACCCTCTTATCTAAATCATAGTGATGAGCTAGGGTGATGATCAATTCTAAAGATGAAATGGCCACTGGGTGTGCGGCTGCATTTACTAGCCTGAATAGGACTAATGAGTTGTAGTCATTGGATCTATTTTCTAGCTGGGAGCACTGAGTTAGGAATTCATTCCAATCCACACTCCCAATGTTGGTGTCAGTTATCTCACTGTTCTTATTTCCCACCTTTGAGCTAGGGGGATTCCCCTTGTACTGATACTTCATTGGGGAGGCTATCTTTGGTTCAGTCATTCCTGCAAGAAAAGACAAATATCAGTAGCTTATTGAACAAGAAAAAAAATGATTTAAATTATGAAAGCAAGTAAAGAGAGCTGAATAAATAGCTAAGTGTGAGTTTTTGCACTTTAGGGCCTTTCAGGGTTTCGGTCATTGACAATTATTTCAGAGGCTGAAAAGTCTAAAAGTGCAAAAAGGTCTGTTGGAAGGACAAATTCTGTCAGGACTTTCAGGGTCTGAAACTGAGAGGTACTTGCTTTGGAACGCTGAAAATCTAAAAGTGATGAGGACCTCCGAAAGTCCAAATGAAGGTTTTTCTTTTATCCTTTTCAGACCTTTTGGTCTTTCAGACCTTTAAGATGTCCGAAAGATCGAAAATTCAAAAATGGCACTCAGCGAGGGCAAGAAGATCCATTTTTGGCCTTTCAGAGGCCAAAAAACTATGGCAAGGGCTGCGAATGATAAAACACAAAACCCTAAACCTAAGACAAAATGAAACAAGACAACCCTAGATCTGATAAGGAGGGACATCCCTATCAACACACAAAGGCACAAAGGCCCGACATGATAAAGAAACAAAATTCCCTAGGCTGGACAGGCACTAGGTGCACCGACAAAGAACCCTAGACCTAGACCCAAAAACACAAAGCAAGGAAGAGTGAGGAGAGCCTACCTTGAATGAATGAGCAAAGGGAAGACAACTAGGCAGCTCAGAAGTGGAAGTAGTCAGTGAGGAGAAGCAGATGAAATCATGGGCGGGAGCACAAAAATAAATGCAAAGTGATTTTAAAATCGAGGCTACCTCTATTTATAACATGCGGTTTGACGTCAGTGGTTTCGGGACTTTCAAACCCTGAAAGGCCAAAAATGCTGAAGGGGAACCAAGTCTTTGACCTTTTGGTGTTTTCAAAGTCTAAAAACACTGAAAGGTCAGGTCTTTGGCCTTTCGGTCATTTTGGCATTTTGAAGGACCTAAGTCCTCCGAAAGCCCAAAAGGGCCACAAGGCCAAAAAAGGATTCTTCCTTCCTCTAACTTGGTTTCAACAATCATCTGTGGTGGCTGACTAGATTTCTTCAAGGGGCGGACATGACAAAAGGCCAAAAGACAAAAAAGAAGGGGGGTCCCCATGGTCAGAGGACCAAAAAAATGGGGTGTGTGTCATGCACCCACAAAAAATAGCCCCAACAAAAGGAGGAATGACCAAGGCATTTCTTTATCATCAACACTCTTTTGGAAAGTGGCTTTGTAGTAGAATAGAACCAAGAGGCAGTGGAGTATATGATTCTTCAATGACCTCCAATCTGGGGTTCTTCCATTAGTTTTCCTATGTGTGTTCATGTGTGTTTATTTCTTGACCTTTGGTTGTGATAACCAAGATGCTTGCCAGTTATTTCCAACTTTAGCCAAATAAACTAGGGCTTCCCAGAAAGAGATTTGCTGCCAGTCAGGCATTCATAGCCCTGAAATTTTTTTCCCCAAGTCCCAAGTATAACCTTGCTCTACTGCCAGCCGGGCGTTCATAGCCCTGATAAAGGTTGTCATAATCACCCAAGTCCGTTCTGCCTGCTAGGCTATAACTTTCTTTGTGAGAGCTTCATCTTTTGACAAATCAATTTGTCCCTTCTATTTTCTTGGAGATGTATCAAACCTTGGAAGTTCCATGCATTTAGGTTCATAACCTCTTTTCTTCTTCTTCTTCTTTTTTTTTGGGTCCAAGCAATGATTAGGCGGTGTTGCCTGAACTTTCCGCTCATGACCTATTTGGGGCACTTTTCTTTTGAGTGTTTCTTTTTCTTTCCTTTTGGGCTCTTCTTTCTTTCATTATTACCTTTGCATACAGTTCAGACTTGGGTTCTAGGATCGGTGGGCACCCAAACCTATGCACTCAGGTTGGCTACAACTAACAAATGCTCTAGAAACCAATGCCCTCGGGTGTTGTACCTTAATGTGTCTTTTGATCAGGATGACCCAACTTTGAACTCCTTCTTGTCTGTCAGTGATAATCATCACTACTTTGTCTTTTGGGAAGGTTCTCTTACGCTGCATGTATCCTTGGAGAAATTTGACTAAGAAATACCTCTGTTCCTCTTGCGGAACACCTTGGACTAGATCCAAAACACATTGACCCGAAACAAAAAAACAAGCCCTGACAGAAGAAAAGAACAAACATGTGTGGAAGAAAGGACTAACAGTGAGGAAAACAAAGAAAAAAGGAAAAAAATGCAAAAGTGACTATGGTACAAGGGATGAAAGACAGTCCTACTTAGGATCCAAATTAATGTTTGAGAAATTTCCCATTGACTGGCAATGGATTCAACTCTCCATCCAATGTGTTGATCCTCAAAAGTGTTCTCCCCTAGGATCTCTGATATTTGGTAAGGGCCTATCCATAGTCTTTGGAACTTGGTGTGGCTACTTGGCTTTTCTTTTGCCTTATCCCACATGAGGAAAAGGTCAAAGATCCTAAAGGTTTTGATGGTAGCTCTCTTGTCAAACCACCTCTTGACTACAACCTGATGCTTTGATACATGTTCCAGGTCCAAAGTTCATTTCTCCTCTAGTTTTAGGAGATTCATGAGTTTGACTTGTACCCGATCTTCCTCCCCTACGTATTGGTCCATGAATCTCAGAATTGGGATCTTTAGGTTCATAGGAAAGACTGGTTGTAAATCGTAGACTAGTTGGTATGGAGATGTCCCTAGGGTGCTCTTGATCCTTATGTGATCAGTCCATAAAGCATATTTCAGCTACGTGTGCCAGTCCCTGGGGTTTTCATCCAGGAGGTGTTTGATCACAGTGGTCATATTTTTGTTTATAGACTATACTACGCCATTGCCTTACAAATAGTAATTTGAAGAGAATTTGAGGATTACCTAGTTTTTGAAGGCCCATCATGTGAGTGAGGCTGAGGAGAAAGAAGGAGCATTATCACATACTAGATAGAATGGCATCCCAAACCTAGTTATGATGTGCTCCTCCATGAATTTGGTCATGACCTCAGTAGTACAATTCTTTAATGCTTGCGCCTCTGTCTAGCGCATGAAATAGTCGTTAGCTATAAAGATAAACTTATTTCCTACAGATGAAGGGGGGTTAATCACTCCAACAAAATCCAAGCCCCGTTGGGAAAACAGGCGTACATCATAGACTGGTTGTAAGGGCATTGTTGGATTTCTCTCTCAAGTCGCGCTAGTTTGGCAAGTGTGGCAGGATCTCAGGTGCTCGGTGGTATCTTTAAATATCATAGGCCAAAAATACCCTACCCTTAGGATTTGGTGAGTTGTGGCCTCCGCCGATCCATGTCCCATTCCGTATTTGTCATGAAAGTCCACTAGTATCTGTTTTGCCTCAGTTCTATACAAAAACCTTAGGTACAAACCCTCATAATTGCATTTGTAGAGTTTTCCACTCTTTAGCATGTAAGAGCTGCTTTTGATCTTTAAATCTCTTCTCTGGGAGCTGTTCATTTCTTCAGGGCAGCGATTCTACAATAGATAATACACTATGTCTTGGTACCATACATCCGTGATCACACCTTGGTCGGTGTATGTTTGGTAGACCAGACCTTCTTCAAACTCAAAGATCAGCTTCGTCAGGCCCTAGCCCCTTACCAACTTCATTGGCTTGATTTATAGGTCAAACTCTTGGAGAATTTCCATCCATTTTCCTCTCCATTCTCCCAGCTCATTCTACACTAGGAGGGATTTAACTTCCGCGTCTAGAACTATCCCGATGAATTTACTCCTTAAAATATAATGCCTAAACTTCTTCACCACCTTGACAAGAGAAAATGATTGTTTATCCAGGTTTGGGTATCTGAGCTCAACATCTTTGAAAGAGAAACTCATAAAGGTGATGGGTCTTTCATCTTCACTATTCTTCTTCTACATGAGAATGCCTGTGAATGAGTGTTCTGACGTGAAAGAGTAGACCTTGAAAGGGATGGTGTAGTTAGGACTGGCTAGGACTGGTGCCATGGCAATGAAATTCTTAATCTCTTCGAAATACTTCTTGGCTAGGAGAGCCCATTTAATCTTGGTGTCTTTCTTGACCATGTCATTCAATGGTTTCACTATTTTTGCGAAGCCACTAATGAATTTCCTGATGAAGTTGATCTTTCTAAAGAAAGATTTTAGTTCCTTGCGACTATGAGGTGGTGTCAATTTTAGGATTGCCTCTACCCTTTCGAGGTCAATAGATATTCCTTTTTTGGAGATGATATGCCCCAAAAGATTTCCTTCTGTTACCCCGAACACACATTTCTTGGGGTTGAGGGAGATCCCAAATTCTCTACACCTCTAGAGACATTTTATGAGGTTGCTTATGTGGTCACCTCTTAGTTTTGAGTAGACTATGAGATCATCCATGTAGATGATAATGCACCTTCCAACTAATCCTTTGAATTCTATGTCCATTACTCTCTAGAAGGTGGCTCCAGCATTAATCAGCCCAAAAGGCATCCATAATTAAGCGAAAGTTCCCCATTTAGTGGTAAAGGTTGTTTTCAACCTGTCCTCTTCCTATACCATTACCTAATTATATCCAGAGTAGCCATCTAGGAATGACATCATTTGGGATCCATTAACCTTTTGCAACACTTTGTCTAGAGATGGGAGTGGATAATTATCCTTTTGAGAGGACTTGTTGAGGTTCCAGAAGTCTACGCATAGCCTAATTTCTCTATTCTTCTTCCTTACAGGTACTAGGTTTGCAACCCATGTAGAATGTCAAATCGGGAAGATGATCCTGGCATGGAGCATCTTTTGGACTTCCTTTTGGATTAAGGGCTCCATAGTGGGATTCACGGGTCTCTGTCGTTGTCTGAAAGGCTTAGAATCTGGCTTCAAAGGGATGTTGTGCACTATGACCGAGGTGTCACATGTCTTTAATTCTTCATAAATCCATGCTATGACATCTTGATATTCAGTGAGAAGCTGGACCATTTTCTCCTTTTCTTCCTTGGTACCCACCTTTCTGATGTGTACTTTTCTCGGTTCTTCTTTTGTGCCCAGGTTGTAGGTGTCACATTCTTTGCCCCCATGTGTTATGTTGGGGCATCTTCTTATGGTAGTCTTATCGCTGTCAAAGATTCTCTCTAGCTCTACCATTCCCTTCTGTATGGCATTGGTCTTCAGGTTTATGATACCGTGATCATCAGGCTCTTTGGGTTCAACTATCTCCTCCCCATTCTTCTCCTCGTCGATGATCTACTTTTCAAACACGCCAGTGCACATGATAAACTCTAAGATATGTTGATCATCTTGGAAGAATTGAAAGTTAGTGATATTGTCTAGAATGGCCAGGGCTGCAACAAGTTCAATTGAGAATTTCTTTAGTTTGGATTTATTAATTGGATGTAATGAGCTAGCTGAAATAGCCAATGCATCAACATTAACATTCTTTCTACTCGGGATGGTTTTGATGTTGAAAGCATCAAAGTTGTTGATTAGATCCCATGCCCTATTTCGGTAGGCTGAGAGCCTCTTATCATTACAAGTATACTGGCTATGGTTCTTCATGACAACCAATTGGGAATCTCCTTCCACCGTCAAGATTTTGATTCCTTTCTTGTGATCTAGGAGGAGTTCGCGAACCAGCGCTTCATATTCTACAACATTATTCATACAAAGAAACTGTAATCTATAAAAAACATAGAAAGACTTACCCCTTGGATTTATCAATTTGATTCTCACACCTACTCCTTGTTTACATTTGGAACCATCAAAGCACAGTCTCCATATCTGAGGTGGTTTAGTAGGGTTGGGTCTAGTTGAGCTTCTCTTAGAAAAACCCTTGGTTCTTGGTTTTCGGCTTCTTTCTCCACCACTATCAGAAGAAGTTGATTCTCCTATATTTTGAGTATGCCTAGGTTTGAGGAGTTCATTGTCTTCATCACCTTTATCTTCCAATATTCCCTTGTAAGGGGAACATGATCCATCATGTGAGGTACTCCAGTTACTAAGCATGTTCAGGGCAAGGCTTCTATCTTCAAGATCTGGCCCACTATCTTGATCTTTAGGCAGACTGTTTGTAAGGACTAGACTATCCATACCTGGTGCAATTTTGTTCCTATCTTCTATCCCAACTACATCCTCTTTTATTGTTAGTTCTTTTGGTATCTTACTTGGTCGGGCAATTTGAGCCAATACTTGTGATAGTGCTTCTTGAGAACTGGGGCATGTAAATTCAGAATGACTAGCCTGATGTAATCGGCAGTATCCAGGTAGCAATAACATGTTGGGATCTGTGTCTCGGCCTAGATGTCATAGGCTAGCTGTTGTGCTATTGATGAAACTTTGGAAGATGTCATCATCCTTCTTCAGTTCTAGGAGGCCTTGGATGGGACTATGATCTGATTCTTCGCCTTCTTGAATTTGAAACATGAAAACATCATCTAATCGATAAGCACCCAAATCGGTTTGAGTGAACAGGACTGCATTTGGGGCATTATATTTATTGATCATCCTCTTCAACTTCGGCTCTACATCTATCTTGATCTGGTTATTTAGACCTCTCCAAGGTAGGCAGAGCTGGGTGAAATCTGTAGAGAGTCATCCTCTTAAGCACTTAGGCCATTCTTGACTTAGCAACATCCCATAAGTCTCAGGTATGTCTACTACATGCACATCAATGTGCTCTTGTATCCTAGGATCCGTGACTTGTTGAATGTGCACATCTTTGAGTACACCAATTACTTTGACCTTGGTCTTGTCCAACTGTATGACCACCTGATTCATTATTTGGGGCACCATTTCCAAATTCTAGAAAATTGATAGGGGAATAACATTGCATGAGGCTCCTAAATCAATTAGGTAATTATGTAGGTTTTTTCCAAACATCTGCAGGCTAAGTAGGAATGGTGGGACTTCCATCCTATCCATGAATACTACGGGGAACACCTCAGATGTGCTAACACTGGACGTAGGTGCCCAGGTGCTATTGGTCGACGGGCTAGGTTTTGAATGATCCAAGGATCTTAAAAGGGATTCCCTTTGGGATGGGTAGCCCTGCAATAGTTCAAACATAGCGATGTTCACCTTAGTTTTCTTGAGTTCATCTATAGCACTGTATTTGTCATTTGACTAGGCCATCCCTCGGTAGCCAGCATATGTACTTTTCATAGGAGGTGTAGGGGCATTTGGGACCTTTGGAGGTATGGGATTGTTACTAGCCCAAGGATCTGGTGGATTTGGTTGCTTTCTTAGAGGTGTGCCATTGGTGAGGGGTTCCTTTCTACTCTAAAGGTTATATGAGTTTCACTGATCATTTTGGAAGGCATGCACCTCAGAATATTTAGGCTCATTTTCTCTTTGAAAAGGGAACATGAACTCATCTTCTCCCATACAAGCTTCTGAGCCTCCTTCCCTTCCAGACTCATAGGAATCAAACACCATAGCATTGAATTGCACCAGGGCCCCCTCTAGATTCTAGGTGTAGTGGTCTTGGGAGTTGTTCATATATCCATTATTGTCTTGATGCTTCATTGGAGCCCTGAAAAAATTGGCCTCTGAAGTCTCATAAGTATTGGCATCGTCTGGTGGGATGCTGCCATTATTTGTTCTAGTTTTCCATGGCTGATTTGGCCTTTGCTACCCAAATGATTTCTCCTACGTGTTCTTGTTTTCGTATGCATTAAAACCTCTGTTTGGATTCTGAGAGTATGTATTTGGACCAGCAGATGCTCGTTGGTATCCACCCTGATTTTGGGGTGGGTTTAGCTTCATTCTGGTAACTTCGCTAGTGAGTTGTGATAAGGTCTTCTTTATAGTGTCTAACTCGGAAGCCATGAGAGCATCAGGCTCATTTTTGGGCACAACCCTTTGTTCTACGAATGTCATTTTATGAGCTTCGTAGCCTAGATAAGTAATGGGTGGGGGCACAATTGTACATGGCTATGCCGGTATAGGATTTAGCATAGGCAAGTGGTTGGCCAAGGCTTGATTATTCACTACAAATGGGTGTGGGACCACAAGATTACTCATGATGGGTGCAGCTACATAGCTTCCTTCTTGTGGGTCCATTTGCTGAGTGAAAGTGATGGCTTCATTATACACCTTTTTAATTGTATCTCTACCTGTTGGGGGAAGCCTTCTTAGAAAGATAGAGGTAAATGGATCTAAAGCCTTTAAGTAAACTTGTATGACAACCTCATTTGGTATAGTGTAAGGAGCTTCCAGTTTTTGATGCATTTTGTGAAAACAATGATTAAACATAGCAATGGGCTCCTTAGGATCCTTTCTCATGGTTATGAACTGGTGATGTGTCACCGCAGGATCGACATATAATTTGAACTGATTGAGGAATTTGGTTTCAAATTCATTCCATACTGAGATAGACCCCCATGGAAAATTCAAGTACCATTTGTATGCAAACTCTCCCAAAGTGTATGGGAATAGATGACAGATGACATCTTGGTGGGAAATCTCTTTACGGTTGCAAATTTCCTTGAAGGCGCGGATGTGTTCTTCCGCTATCCTAGATTTTTCATATATGAATCGTTTATAAAACTTCTCTAGATTTTTGGGTAACTCATGGAGCTGCCCAACAAATTTCAAAGGTGATCTTGTTGCGTTAGCAAAAAAGGCCATTGGATGAGGTTGTTAAAAATGTTGATTTGGCAAGTTTTGATTTTGATTGATAGCTGTGATAGTAGTTGGGGCAGCAATGTGTGATTGTTGTCCAAGAGGATCCCAAGGTGTGGCAAGGTGATGAGAAGATTCACCTTTTTCTTTTCCCTTGTCATTGTGAGCCCTTCGGTGGTGAGTGAGTTTGAGGAACTTGCCTCTTTTTGGAGATGATCTAAGCACACACTCAAATCTCTCAGGAGAGAAAGATCCAATATTATCTAGCTTTTGGGTCTTGAGGCCCTCCTTCTAGAACCACTTTTGTTGAGCATTGTTTTAACACAATCCAGCTTGCTAGGTTCTTGAGATTTTGTTTCCTCTCTTGAAAGAATAACTGAGTTATTCCCAAGGTTCTCCGGGGTTAGGTCACAACCTACTTGGTTACTCAGTTGAAGATAAATGTGATTGTTCATGAGGAGGCCTTTGCTGGTACGTTCAAGACAACAAACTGTAAAATATTGTTAGTTTTCTTTTTTTTGGTATTTTCCATTTTAACAACTATGGGTATGGTAAATAACATGCAACTTTATATTTTTTTGAGATAGCGGTTTTCAGAATTTTAAAATAGAATTTAAAGAGATGAGGGTAACAAGAAATGCAGCAAATTGTAAAAAAGGGGGTGAAATCCTAAGGACATAAACCATTGTAAACTCTTCCTTGCAAATTGAATGCTGGAGAGGTTTGGAACAACCCATGAAGCATGAATCAGACCCAGTCACAATTCACTACTCCACAGATGCAAGCGTTTGGAGAAAACATATGTTTTACTCATATGAGATATTCAAAATCTATCAAATCATGAAACCACCAAGATGTTTGCACCCATGAGACGGATTTATCATTGAGCCCAAAGATAGCATCCTCCACACATTCATCACAGCAAGCTAGATAAACAATAGCAAACTCCAACTAAAGGTAGCACGAATTTGAAACACAACAATACAAAGAGCTCTCTGAAAATAAAGAATTATGCAAGCATACATTCAATAAATTCACATAGATAGCAGTAATTTACACACCATGAATGAAGCACCCAATGTAGATCTTTATTTTATTAAGAAATAGGCCTTTTACATTGCTTTTTGATTACAATATATAGGATTTTGATCTACAACTCTTATTTTCGGAGTTAGGGCATCAGAGAGTTTAAACTAGAGAACAAAGGTTAAAACTAGAACTTTACTGAAGGGAAACTACTACTAACTAATACTACATAACTCGCATAGATTCTTAAATCCATTTACAATCCATTTTCTCATGCAAAGAGGGAAAAATCTGCCAAAGAAGAGAGAGAGAAAGGAGGTGAGTTCCTTCTGTAAACTGGGAGTCTTCTTCTCGATTCTGGTGGTCCTTCTTGGATTCTTCATCTGGAATTGTCTCTAGCAGTGGGGATTGATAGGAAACCTTTAGTCTTCCCAAAATGAACTCAAGTTGTCCATTAATCTGATCTAGAGTCTAACAGCTATTTGAAAAAAAGTGACCTCGCTGGAAACCCCCAATTTTTTGGACCCCGACCTCTACCCCAAAACTTTAATGCCTTTAAAATTTCCCAGGTGCTTCTCAAAATCTGCAACTTGGAGGTCCCAAAGATTCGGACTTCTCGTGGGCCAAAAGGCCAAAAAACTTTGAAGAGGCCGAAAGGCCAAAATCTTCAAAGGCCGAAAGGAAAAAAAAATGTACTTGCTTTCAGGCACAAAATGCCAAAATGTCAGAGGCTGAAAGGCCGAAAACTATTCCTTGGCAAAATTTAAGCCAAGTGTTTGAAAATATTGCCCCGTCTACCCAATAATTGAACCTTGGAGCTTTATTTGGTGAAGACCTCTGGGTGAGCTTCCTAGAGCCTCTGCACTATCTCCTAAACTTCTTCAAAATTGATTTCTTTCCTTCTTATCTTAGTGACCCTTCATTATTGCTTCTTTTTGAAGATAGTTAATTCAGAAGTGAAGAACGCGATCTCTTCCTCGTGCTATAAAATTCTTTGTATTTCTTCTTTCATGTAAAAAAGGTTGATGTAGGGCCTCCTTGGTACTAACTCCAGCCAGAATGTCCTTGAACTGTTGGACCACCTCTTTCGAAGGATGTAGAGCCTTCTTGTTCTCATCCTGATAGACGTTGAGGCTGAGCCCTGTGAAGAGGGTATCTATATCTTTGATCCATTTTATTACCTCCTCCTGCTTTTCATCTATAAGGGCTGGTGTTTCTTGTAGGCCTTAATTATTTTGGTCATTTGTTCAGTTCAGGTCTCAAATTTGTCCAATTCTTCACCCTCGTAGACTTTCACCAAAATTTGGAAACGTTGCTTTTGAATTATCTTCAAGTCCTAGAGAGCTGCTTGCCACTTAACCACCTCTGAATCCATACCCCCATCATCTTCCACCAAGTCAATGAGTGAATTAACCTCAACCAATATGGTCTGGTACGGCCTAAATATCGATGGAATTGCCTTCTCTCCGAATTGTTTGAAGTCATTTATCCAATCGGTGCTCGCCTGGATGAAAGAGGGAGTCAAACCTGCCGACAAATCTGGTTTAGCCCTTTTATCAAGCATGGCTTGTAATGAAGCCTCTGAACAATTTGGGTCAATAGGACCCACCATCTTTTGAATGAACCCTTTTAATGCTTCATTTTGGTCCGTTAAAGCTTTGATGGTTTCTTCATGTTTATTCTTGAACCCTAGAGCGTGCTTCAGCCCTAATGCTGCTAGTGTCTTGCTACCTTCTCTAGTAGGCTCACCCAAATATACCTCCTTAAATGTATAGCCCTCTGACAAGCCTATTGTCTGAGAGGTGCTCGGGGGAGGGATAGCTATTTGGGCCTTCCAATGACCCCCAGTGTCCTAAGTCACATATGACATGGTCTTTATAGGAACACTCATGTCTGCTTGGTGGAAGGCTTGCTTCACAGCGATCATACTTGCATCCTCCCCATCCAATTCATTGGTATAAGTTCTCTTTCTGGCTTGTATCTCCTTGATAAACCAAGGAGGTTTGCTAGATGTAGTTACAGGTTCATATGGTGCAACTTGGAGGACTGAAGTTAGGCATTGCACTTCTGGCATTATTTCTTTATCTGATCCCTTCTCTTGCCTCTTCCCTGTTCGTTCCCTCCTTCTATCATTCTTTCCCCTCCTATATCTACATCCATTTACCCTTCTTCTCTCTCCCCTTCTACCTCTCCTTATTCAATTACCACATTTCCCCCTTCTTTGTCTTGGGCCTCTTCCTTAGAAGTGTCAATTGATACCTTTTACCTTAGACCAGTTATGGCTTCTAGCGTCGTCTGGAAAGGTGGTGTGTCTTTAGCACTCACGACTTCTTCGGAAACTTGAGTGGCACGTGTTGAAGGTATTGATGTTTAGGGAACAAGTGTTGGCATGATTGGAGTGGGAGATGAGGATATGGTGGTAGTAGATAGAGGCCGAGTTGGTGCAGGAGTAGGTGTTGGATTTGGTAGGGAAACCGGTGGAGTAGGTATGTGAGGTGGTAGAGAAGCTGGTGGAGTAGGTAAATGAGGTGGTGTAGTGAAAACATAACTCCCTCTAGCTACACTGTCTATTGATAAACTTTGAGTTACCCCACTATCTTTGGTTTTAGGCTCTGGACTAGAATCGGAGCTTATTGGTGGAGTAGAAACATTCACCGAAGGATTGGTGAACTGGACCAGTGGTAGAGTGAGTGCTACCTGGGGTTGTATGAGTGGTGGTCCCCTAGTGTATGTATCTTGGCCATGATCTGAAAATCCTTCAAGTCCTTCAAAATTGGAAAGCATAAACTCATCCGATCCTAATGCATCCAAAGGATTATCTTGTTCTTTAGGATCCTATTTATGTTTCTTGGTAGTCTCCTTTTCTCTCCTCTTTTGCAACCTTGTTCTTCACACTAGGGTCTCATCTTCTTCTAATTCCTTAGATCCCTCTTGTACTATTTCCAACTGTGGAGACTTAGAACTCTTCTTCCTCTTATATGTTTTCTTCTCAGCGGTGGGGAGAATTTGGCCAAAGGTAGATGGGCCTTCACCTGATTGGGGTTGTGACGACCCCACTGGTGGGTCAATCTGGCCTGTCGTTCTAGTTTTCTTGGGCCTTGGATTAGAGCCATATTCAACTGGTCATTCATGACCATACATATTTCTCGGCTTCTGAGGGGGAGATTTCTTGTATTTAGGAGTTGTTGTCTTCTCCCCTTGATGTTTTTCCACTTTCCTTGAAGGCTCCATCAATGTTTTAACAAGGATCAGACTAATTTTGTGTGGCTTTTTGATCCAAGCTATGGTGTTCTTTATCACATGCCTTGCCTTGAAGTCTATGTCATCATTTTCATCCTTTTCCACCTCTACGTTCATGATTGGTCTATCGTATACCTTATCCTTGGTGTAAATTTCCTCCAAGACCTCATATGAATCACATTCCCAAACTTTCAAGGAAATAGGAACCCACCTCTTTTGCCAAAGCGAGGTTCATTCTACAATAATCCCAGATCCTAACCTCATGATCGTCTATGCATTTTATCTAGTGATCCTCTAAGTGTGGCTCATCTATGTAGAATTTGCAAATAATGTGTCTGTAAGTACCTATGGGGTCAAAGCGAGCTCGCACTGTCTTCTAAAAATACAAGGGGAAATCATCCCATTCAAAAGCCAAGGACTTTCAAACCTTCACATCCTACAGTGTATATGGTCCCAAAGAGATGGGAAAGTCCCAACAATATTTCTTCTTATGCTTTATATGCTCGTATGCATCCGCGAGCTGCCTAGTCATCTCCAGTTAACTATCCAGTCGGATGGGTATCTAGGAAGCTTCTTAGGTTCCAAGGTTGACCCAGCTATCCTGATATACGTGAATGTCCTAAACTGGATAAAGTAGGCCCCAATGGCCCTGACCTTAGTAGTAGCTTCTTCTGACATTCTTTTAGCAAAGTCACCTTTGATAGATCGGATGACTGTGAATATGAATACATCATTAACTATCCTGTAGTTAGGGGAATCTTCTGATATGTTTTCTCCTTTTACCAACTGTGGGTATACAAGGTGGGGCCATGCATTTGGATCATTTAGACTTCCCCTCTTGGTGAGGCCAGAATAATCTGCCTGTGCAACCAGTAGATACACCATGTAAGTGCTCATGTAAAACTTGGGATTATGCCTTACTGCTATCAACTACTCATACAGATTGTCACTAATGATAGTGCCCCAGTCAAATCTTTATTTTCATCCTCAGATCCTTTCTATCAACAAGATCATCCAGTTTTCGAGCTGAGTGGATTGAGGTAACCCATACACCTGGCATATCAATGTTATAGCTGCCTGGCTGTCATCCTTCATGTAGCCTCTTTGGAGGTCTATCTTGTCCAGGTTGTTCTTAGGAAGTGGCTTCTTGAGATAGTCTCTATTCATCATCTCATGTATGGCTTTCTCCTTCTTACCAAACCACTTGGTCCCATTTTCAATGTAGAAGTCATAGAACTTGTCTATGCCTTTGTGGAGGTGAAAAATGTCCTCGATGACATCCGGCCTAATGTCCAGCACCACCTTGTCCTCTGATTTTACTACCACCCTCTTATCTGAATCATAGTGATGAGCTAGGGTGATGATCAATTCTGAAGATGAAATGGCCACTAGGTATGCAGCTGCATTTACTAGCCCAGATAGGACTAATGAGGTGCAGTCATCAGATCTGTTTGCTGGCTGGGAGCACTGAGTTAGGAATTCATTCCAATCCACATTCCCAATGTTGGTGTTGGTTATCTTTTTGTGCTTGTTTCCCACCTTTGAGCTAGGGGGATTCCCCTTGTATTGATACTTCATTGGGGAAGTTTTCTTTGGTTCAGTCATTCCTACAAGAAAAGACAAATATCAGTAGCTTATTGAACAAGAAAAAAATGATTTAAACTATGAAAGCAAGTAAAGAGAGCTGAATAAACAACTAAGTGTGAGTTTTTTCACTTTCAGGCCTTTTGGGGTTTCAGTCACCAACAATTATTTCAGAGGCTGAAAAGTCTGAAAGCGCGAAAAGGTCTGTTGGAAGGACAAAGTCTGTCAGGACTTTCGGGGTCCAAAACTGAGAGGTGCTTGCTTAGGAATGACGAACGTCTTAAAGTGATGAGGACCTCCAAAATTCCAAATGAAGGTTTCACTTTTGGCCTTTTCAAACCTTTCAATCTTTCAGACCTTTCGGATGTCCAAAAGACTAAAAAGTTTGAAATGACACTCAGTGAGGGTGAGAAGATCCATTTTTGGCCTTTTAGAGGCCAAAAACCTGTGGCAAGGGCCACGATGGATAAAACACAAAACCCTAGACCTAAGACAAAATGAAATAAGATAACCCTAGGTCTGACAAGGAGGGATGTCCCTATTGACACACGAAGGCACAAAGGCCTGACACGACAAAGAAACAAAATGCCTTAGGCTGGATAGGCACTAGGTGCATCGACAAAGAACCCTAGACCTAAACCCGAAAACACGAAGTGAGGAATAGTGAGGAGAGCCTACCTCAAATGAATGAGAAAAGGGAGGACAACTAGGAAGCTCAAAAGTGGAAGCATTCGGTGAGGAGAAGCAGAAAAAATTATGGATGTGAGCACAAAAATAAATGCAAAGTGATTTTAAAATGGAGGCTACCTCTATTTATAACCTGGAGGCTAACATCAGTGGTTTTGGGACTTTCAGACCCTGGAAGGCTGAAAATACCGAAGGAGAACCAAGCCTTCAGCATTTTGGTGTTTTCAGAGTCCAAAAACACTAAAAGGTCAGGTCTTCGGCCTTTTGGCCATTTCGGCATTTTGGAGGACCTAAGTCCTCTGAAAGGCCGAAAGGGTCAAAAGGCCAAAAAAGGGTTCTTCCTTCCTCTGACTTGGTTTCAACAATCATCTGTGGTGGTTGACTAGATTTCTTCAAGGGGAAGACATGAAAAAATGACAAAAGACAAAAAAGAAGGGGGGTCCCCATGGTCAGAGGACCAAAAAAATGGGGTGTGTGTTGTGGACCCACAATAATAACCATGCCCTAAGTTTCCTAAATGGACAAGAAAAACTAAATCAAAGGCATATGAAGTGGGTAGAATCATTATAGGCTTATACATTTGTTATTAAGAATAATAATGGGGTTAGCAACAAGGTTTAAGATTCTCTTATTTTTTTTGTGGATTCATTTTGGGATTTTGGGAGCATTAGGCCAAAAATTGGTGAAAATAGACCTACTAGGAATTAGGCAATTAGCCCTCCTAGTGAATTGGTGACCAATTGGATTGGTAAAAGGTATTAGAGTATTGGTATGAGTGCAAAATGACCTAGGATGGGTCAAGAAGGATGTTAAGAGTCTTGGAGAATGTATGGGAAGATCCTAGGCAGAGAGTTGACATACTAGGTGGAGGATTAGTGGAAGAAACTAGGCTTTTTGGGAACTAGTTGGACTAGTTAAGCTTGGTAACTTTGGAGTCTTCCTAAAACCAACTATACCTTGGAGGATAAGTTGGTAGAGGGGGTCTTGGAGATCCTATATGGAAGAAGATCCAACAAGACCAACCATGGTATGGTTGGATTAGACAAAAAACAAATACCTTAAAGTGAAGAAGAGCACTAGTTGTCAAACCCTCTGCATTAGAAACTAGGGCACAATCTTCTAGAGAGGTCGACATAGGAGAATTAAATTCCTATTAGACCCATGCCCCTAGAAGAGGACCTATATTAATTATAATTTAATATTTTCCACTTTGGAACCCAAAACAGCCGACCCAGATGTGGGAAATAAATTTTTGATGACCTCCAGCAACCGACTGGCTTCCAGATTTTAAAGGGGGACCCAAGTCACGATTGAGGTCGACCCTGACCTATGTCAAGGTCAAGGTTGACTATGAAATAGGTGAAGGTTGAGGTTGACCTTGACCGAGGGGGTCAAAACAATTGGAAAAAGTGCCAGGTGGGATAAAAGGTGCCCAAAGAGGCCCAATCAAGGTCTTAAACAGGCATAGAAGCAGGAGAGAGTGCAGAAATGAGAGGATGATATGATGGTGGTCAAAAACATCCCCTAAGGAGGGAGAAACATTCTTAACATGGAATTTCTTCCATTTTAAGAAGATACATTAAGCCCCCACTTTAGCGGGAGTATGGAAATCGAACATGCTTGTCATAAAGTTAGAAGAAAGACTCTGGTGAATCGCAATGAGGTAGAACATCACTAAGACAAGGAAATAAGTCCTTATACCAAGGATTCTAACTCAACATACATACATAATGATATGAAAGTAAAGAGAAATCAATCATAGAAAACATATATGATTACATAAGTAAGACAAGAGCAACACTATAGATTACATAGCTTCATGATCTAATCCTACTAGCATGAAAGTGAAATAAAGAAAAGAGATGGTGATTACCTCACCTATTAAGATGCCCACCTTACCATGAATCACCAAGGAGGGAGAGCCCAATAGGTACACCCATAAACTATGCTTTGTAATTGTAATGTGTCTTCTGACGGCTTTTGAAAATATTCATAGATCCACATTCTTGTATCACTATGGAATATAAAAATGCGTGTCTTTTTAGGATTTAGCAACTTATGTGCATTAACTTCCAAGGATTTAGCATATAAAAAAAAGGTGCGTATCTCTTCAGGATTTAGCAACTTATGTGCGTTTCCTTCCAAGGATTTAGCAAAAATAAAAGTAAAAATGTGTGTCTCTTTAGGATTTAGCAACTTATGTGCATTACCTTCCAAGGATTTAGCATGCTGCAAAATGTAAATTAATGTAAACTATAATACAAGGGAGACCCTATATATTCCCCCCTCCTTATCATGACTACCCACTAAGAAGGATAAAGAAGAGGAAAAGGACACCAATTTCACAAGGTAAGGAGATATCTAGTTTAACAACAATATATACTATATCCTTAGCAAAGAGTATTGACCCTTACCTCTAAGAACATAGATAATCGTGAAATGGATATGTCACATATGGAAAAAGGATCCTCAAAGAGGAAGAGATCTTATCATCAAGACCCCCACCAT
>MU227624.1:276287-352783 GCA_018584345.1 Thuja plicata | reverse complement strand
GAATCAATCTATTGGAAATAAGAATAAAGAAGGAGATCCTAGGTTTCCCTCTTAAAATGTTTGTGAATGAATGTAAATGTGTGATGGATTTAGAATGATTAAGGATTTGAATTGAAATGGATAGGAGGAATGCACTAACCTTGAAATATTGCAGATCAAAGAATGCTATTTTTGGATGTCTGTACTCTATTTCTGGAAAATCTGAAGCCTAATTCAGAATAGAAACGCAGAGACGAACAAAACCCAGAAATATTTTCCCGATCTGACACTATCTTGAGTAAAATGTTGACCTTGACCCAATAATCTCACCACTGGCCCAATAATCTTGAACTTGACCTACACAGGTTCGACAGACAATATGTTCACGAATCCAGGAAGTTTTCTGAAAAGGGTACCTAAATCTCTGTCCCAATTTGTTGTTCTGAACCTATACCTGCAAGAAAAATGGATTTTTTTTTTTTTTTGGGGGGGGGGGGGGGGGTTTCCTTAGTCAAANGGGGGGAGGGGTTTTCCTTAGTCAAACCCTAATTTAGGAATTAACCTTGAAATCAATAATTGAAATAAATAATTCTAACAAGTAGTAGAAGTAAATCTAATAATGAAGCTATGATATTCACTAGATATGCCAATGTAATTCAAATGTAAGCAAGTATGTAAATATGAAAGCTTGGGCTCAATAGAAACCATAAACCTCCATGATTGTATGCTTGGAATCCACCTTGAAGGGAGAATGAATGAGTCTTGTGGATGCACAAAGGATCTTGAAGGAATATCACACCACCATGATGGCTAGATCTAGGGTTTAAATGATGAATCTTGAATGCTTGAACCAAATCCCTTCAAAGGCTTGAGAGCTTGAATCCTTGATCTTCAATGGAGAGCTTGAATTATTGAGAGGAAGACTTGAACACTTTGAAAACTTTGAAACATGTAGAACAATGGATGCTTGAAAAAAAAATTTGATTTCACTTGGAGAGAATTAGAATTGTGTGTTGCGTTTTATGCTTGATGGTTAGAGAAAATGAGAGGAGAAGCTTCCTTTTATTTGAAACTAGGGAAAAATATACTAGAGAGGCTGGCATAGGAGAATTAAATTACAATTAGACCCATGCCCCTAGAAGAGGACCTATATTAAATATAATTTAAGATTTTCCACTTCAGAACCCAAAACAGCCGACCTGGAAGCGGGAAATGAATTTTTGATGACCTCTGACAGCCGACTGGCTTCCAAATTTGAAAGGGGGACCCAAGTCAAGGTCAAGATTGACCTTGACCTAGGTCAAGGTTGAGACCAACCCTGACCTAGGGGGTCAAAACCCCTAGAAAAAGTGTCAGGTGTGATAAAAGGTGCCCGAAGAGGCCCAATCAGGGTCCTAAACAGGTACAAAAGCAAGAGAGAGTGAAGAAATGAGAGGATGATATGATGGTGGTCAAAAACATCCCCTAAGGAGGGCTAAATGTTCTTAACATGGAAGTGCTTCAAATTTAAGATGATACAGTTACATCTCAAATATAAATTTATATATGCATTACCCTTTTTAAAACCAAGATATAGTAAATACTTGTCAAATCTATCATACCAATCACTAGGTGCTTGTTTTATACCATATAGTGCCTTCTTTAATTTATAAACCATGTCTTTATTCTTTGATAAAAAAACCATCAGGTTGTTTAATGAAAATCTCTTCTTCTAAGTGACCATTAAGAAATATTGACTTGAAATCCATCTAATAGACCTTGAAATCCTTAAAATCCTAACTGCCTCCAACCTCGCAACTCGTACAAAATTTTCCTCAAAGTCAATTGATTCTTGTTTTGAATATCCCTTGCATACCAATATGTCTTTGTTTCTAGTCACAACACCATCTTCATTCATCTTATTTCTGAATACCCATTTTGTGCCAATAACATTCTTTTCTTTCGATCTACAAACCAATTCTGAAGTATTTTTCTTTTGTATCTGATCCAAATATTCTTGCATTTCTTTGATCCATGACTCATCTCTGTATGCTTCACCTATGTTCTTTGGTTCAATAGATCTGAAACCAAATAGATTGCATCTCTAATCTACACTCTTGATCTTGTGCCTCTACTATTATCTCCAATAATATGATTATGGGGGTGATTCCTTTGTACATATTTAGGTGTCTTGAGAACCTATGTGTACTCATTTATGTCATTATCTATCATAAATAATTATAGGGACTGGTCCTAATTTGTTTCATGTCCTTATTCTTCATTCTGACCTTGGTTTGGACTATGATCATACTAATTTGGTCCTTCCTCCCATGCTATATCATGGGGATTAAATTCACAATTTCTTTCTTGTACATGAAAATTTTCATCAATCCTGACATTTGCACTTTCTATCATATTTCTAGTTCTTAGATTATAGCATCTATAAGCCTTACTCTTTATAGAGTACCCAAGAAATATACCCTCATCACTCCTTGCATCAAATTTCCCTATACTATCATCCCTTCTAATGAAACATTTGCTACAAAAAAAATTGAAGTACTTTATAGTAAGGGTATGAAAAAACCATAGGTCATAAGGTGTCTTACCACTACCATCTCTGATATGAACTCTGCTCATTGTGTACACTTTGGTTTTGATAGCCTCTCTCAAATTCATATGTGCAACTCTTCACTTAATAAACATAGACCTCACAAAATCAAGAGTTGATATGTTCCTTCTCTTAGCTTACACCATTCTGTTGTTGTGTCCTAGGTGCATAAATCTGCCTCAATATGCCATATTATACACAGGAAGCATTAAATTATCATTGTTAGCACTCAAAAAATTTGCAAGAAATTTGGTCTAAATAATGAAAGCCCTGCTATTTCTTGTTGTTTTCTTAAGCCCTAATTTCAAAAATTCTAGTCGGGGAACCAAAAAACTTTAAACCTTCACAAACTTGTTATAAAATTGTGTTACCTTTTCAATCCACTTAAGTACCAAAACATCACATGTGCACTTTATTATCCTAGTCTATCTCCTAGTCGTGTAACCAAGTCTAAATATTCCTTTCTATCTAGTGACTTGGCGTGGGCTTGTAGTCTCTTAATCTCTAAACAAAATGGAATATGCTCTTTCTATCTCAAGATTTCATGCGCATCATTGATCTTGTTTTAATCCTGTGACTCATGCATAATATTTGAGCAAACCATGAGTCAAGCTTTTCTTTTTGCAACTTCAAGACATAGTTAGTCGCACAATCTCCAGATTGGCCCAAGGTCAAGGTAGAGTTTGCATTTTTCCTTCAGTCATGAGATCTCCAGATGGATTTAGGGTTAAGTTAAAGATCTTGAGATTAAGCGAGAACCATTGATGCAATTTTGATCTTGTGGTTGTCTCATAATCTCAGAAAAAAATGAGCAAGTACAGAAATATTGCAAGACTTGGTGCTGACTGTGGATCTTTTTTTGATCATGTGCTTTGCGTGAGATCTCATAATAAACCCAAAGGTTAATTTTTTATCTCGCGGGTTAGAGATCTCTTAAGTCATGTAATATCATAATGTAATCATGGTTAAGGCAAGGTTACATTTCCTATTTGGTCACAAAATCTCTGAATGCACCTGGGGTTAAATTAAATCTCTCAATATTAAGTGAGAACCATTGATGCAGATCAAGATCTAGGGCTGGTGTGTAATCTCGGGAGGATTTGATGAGCTACAAGTATATTGTGAGATTAAACACACATCATTGATCTTGTTCTAATCTTGTGGATGGCGTGAAGTCTCTCAATAAACTTTGGGGTTAAGATATGTTTTGGAGAGTTAGAGATTTCCTTGAGTCGCATGATCTCCAAATTTATGATTGACTTAGGTAAATTTAAGGTGGACCAGACTAGTTTAAATCATAACTATAGATGGTAAGATAAATTGAAGGGCTTGCATGTGATCTCGGAGCCAACCCGGGGTTAGATGAAATGTTCAACGAATTTGAGTTTTATACAGTCACACAATCTCTAGATTTGATAGTGGATAAGAAAGGTAAGTGATATTTAAGGTGGAGTTTGCATGGACAGGATCATGGTGATTTATGAAGATCAAGATCAAGGGTTTGTGAACAATCTCAGAATCAAACCAAGGTAAAGATTAACTTCCTGAGTCTTGACGATTTACACAGTCACTGAATATCATGATTGATCCTGGTTTTATGCTTTGAGATTCAACATGATGTTTCCACATGTTTCCAAGGATAGATGAATTTGAGGGCTTGCATTAGATCTTTGAATGTAACCAAAGGTTAAGATATGTTCTCACAACGTTGAGTTTCCCATAGTCACGCAATATCAAGATGAACTTAAGTCAAGACAAAGTTAAGCATGGGTTGTCTGAGATCAAGTCTAAACCATAGATGCAATGTCGATCATGTGGTTTGTATTTAATCTCACAATTAAATGGTCAAGTATATATATCTCTCGATATTAATCAAAGGTAATTTATGCAACAAAGATCTTCTAGCTATTATGAAATCTTGGAATAGATCCAAGGTTTGGTAAAGGTTCAACAACTTGGAGATTACACAGTTTTGCAATCTCGAGATAAGGCCAGAGTTAAAATGTAGGTTGAGGATTAGTTAAGGGTTGAGGATGAAGATAAATTTAAAGTAATTTCAAGTCTTGATTAATCTAATGGAATGTGTAAAGGATCAAAGAAAATGTGATCGAGATCTATCTATTGAGGGATTGCACCTACGCGACATGTGTCCAATCTGATCTTCTGCCCAGGTAATTTGAAGGAAATCCATGAATATGTCTTAAAACTATGATAAGGCTCAATATTGACTGTTGACAAGGATTTCCTCACCACCTATAGCTGTTCAGGCTGGACTATTTGAATATTTAAAATGTTTCTTAGAGTTTTAAGTGGTGGCATTTTTTTCCAAGGTGTAGAGGCAGTTGGCGGATCGATCTGATCTTCTGGGTCAATTTATTGAAGTGGTAAGGTGCTGAGGGGATGTTTTTTGTTGAATGTGGATTCATTAATTTCATGTGGTTATTTTAGATTTTTATATTCAAGAATGTATACTCTTTGAAACCCTAGTCCACTTCCTATCACTTCTGTATTAATATTTCTAGCCAAGTGACCATGGAGATCATATTGTATTTTCATATCTTTGGAAGAAAGATCAAGTCAGTGACAAATTAAAGGATAAGTGTGAATCAAAAATAAAGAAGGACAGATGTTAATTAGACCTAAATTATAGGGTCTCCTTCTTCTATTTATATCCCTCTTTTCTCTGTTTAAGGGTTCCTGATCCAGTTCTGTTGGGGGGTTCCTTGTTCCATTTTGTTTCTGGTTTCTCTACAAAAGTTTAGAGCAGGTTCCAAGTGTGGTACCTCTGTATATATTTTCCCTCTTCTATGCATATAGGGTGTTCTTGTATCCTTTTTATTTCAGGGAATAACATCTTTATAATAGATTTCTTATGAATGAAATTCAATATTGTTTCTCTGATATCAAGTTGTCTCCATTATGTTTCTTGAATCATAGAGAATAAAACATTAAGGGTGTTTTAGTCTTGTCTGTTGTTGATCACTATTATAGTCATTTAAGGAATGACTGTGATTTAAGATTTGTCTTCAAGTGTGTATGAGTTGGAATATCAAGGGTATGCCAATGTTGTCTTTCAATGGCTATTGATTAATGTATTTCCTATTTCAAGGTCTCTTCCAATGGGAGGGTTAAATGCTTTGAGTAGGGAATTACATATTTGAATACACAGGTGGATTCACAAGTAGAAATTGATTGATAGGGTATGGCTTATGTAAGGAATATATACATATTAGACTGTATTTTTTCCTTTGTTCATTATCTTCTTTGCAGTGCTATATTTGACTTTGTTGCCCATTGGATAAGGTACTGGTCTATGAAACACTTGGGGTATTTCAGAGATCTAATTAATCAAAAAATATAAATTGAAAATCATTTCCCTTTCATTTTGTTTGAAAGAGTTGGAATAGTTCTAGTTTTTAAACATACTCTATGAAAGTGGGATACTACATAAGATTTTATAAAATAGCGAGGTACATGTTACCTAACGGTTTGAAAACTATTCCACAGTTATGTATCTGCAAGCTTGTATTTGTCACAAAGGAGTCATGTGTGTAGATTAGGTAATACCCACCTGATTGATGTGGGGATCAAAGTATAGAAGGTCTTAGAACCTTGTCAATTAGACTTACTTATTGTCTCCTTTCTATTGAGGGTGTTGGGTTTTTTCCTAGGTTTGTAATCCCACATCTTGGTTTCAAAATCTCATCTAGGAAAGGAGAGTGCAAGAAAAATCACCAACAAATTGGCGACTCTGTTGGGGAAAGAAAAGTGAGATTTTTAACCTTAACAAGGAGACTATGGTATAAATAATCTAAAAAAATTTGTGAGAGAGTTATCCCATCTGAGTCACCAACAAAAAGGAAACTCTACTGGGGATATAGAAGAAAAAGTGATTAGTGAGTGTAAGTGAGCTGCCTCCTTGCCTTGCTAAGTCAATCCCAGAGTCTGGTTATAGAGACATGGTTTACAAAAAGAAATATTCCTCATATTTTGTAACACGATTCATATATGTTATGTCTGTCATTGCAAAGTGTGTGAAATTCTAGGTGCTTCAAAGATATATTTATACTATCTCACAAAGTGGTGAGTGGTGACTCCAAGTTCTCGGATTTGCACCAGTGTGCATGTTTGAAGAAAGAATACAAAGAGGTGGACTTGCAGTCATGATACAAAAGATGTTTGGGCTCTTATGACTAAAGCATATTTAAGGGAGGAATCAATATGAGAGCCTATTTGTGGATGTGTTGAGATTTTTTTGGTTTTTAAGAAGGCTAGAGTGGGGTGAAGTAATCTCAGTTGATTCAAAATATTCCTCCATAAAGAGGTGGGGACTCTACCAAAGTTTTGAAAGGTGATATGAAGGTGACTTCAGATCAATTATTTTTTCAGCTACTCCAATACATCCAGGTATTTCTCAAGGTAATAAAATTGTTTCCTTATTAATTTCTCTAAGCACTAAAACAAGGAACAACGTGTGGTAAGAGGTTTGCATGTTTAAAGTTTTAAAATTGCATTTTGCAAAATTAAGTGGGAGCATGTATTAGTTGAAAAATGGAGGACATAGAGGTTAGAGATTCTTCTATGTCCAATTGTGGAGGATCTATGCCAGATCTTGAAGAGGTTCTTGTAGATTACAAAATTTTAACACAAGAGCTGCAAAAACAAGTTATTTTGTCACTACAAAGAAGAATGAAAATATTTGTGGGAGAATCTACACTTATTTTTATATGAGCTTTTCTGCTACAATGGAGAAGTATGTAATTCCTTTCTGTCCTCAAGAGTTTGTTTGGGATATTTTCTTTGTGGAACTTTATTTTCCTGATTCAATCTATCGGCCAATCTACTTCAGGGTAGAATATGTTGTTTCTGCCAGGAAATGGATAGAAAATGTTGAAAATATTAAGTCTGAGATTGCACATGAGGTTTTGCTTAATGACATGTCTCTAAGCATGATGAAAACCAGAATAACAGAGATCAGTCTAGTTGGCATGATGTCTCTTAAAATCATAATAATGATATTTTTTCTCAGAGTGGAGTAAAGTGTTAGTAATAATTGAGGGGGGGGGCTGAATCAGTGGCTTCAAAAATTAATCCTTAAATCAACCATTAAAACTTATTACCACTTTTAAGCCTCTATTTATACTTATTCCTACAAGATGAATGCCTTGAAATACTTATAACCAATTAATACTTGTCTGAATGCTTTGTAAATCACTCTTATGTATGTTTACCGATAAGAAGTCTTTCATATACCAAAACACAATAAATAGCTAGAGTATACTGATCAATCCAGAATTGCATATGTGAAATGTAAAATAGTAAAGTATTGAAACATTAGCATATAACACATGGATTTTTAACGTGGAAACCCTGTTAAGGGAAAAAACTACTGGGACCAATACCCCAAATTTTCACTCTTCTAAAGTGATCTCGGTTAAGAGCCAACCTTGTTAAAGGTTACAAACACACTATTAGGGGTGACCTTGTTAGAGTATTTAACATATAGTTTGTCACCTAGTATCTGGCATCTAATGCTACCATCCTTGATCAAACACTCACTTGGCCTGTCAATAGGTATCAGGCATATCCAATGCTACTTTCTATGATCAAAATTTTTGATACTCCTTGGGATGTATCTCAATTACAAAAGAATTTTAAGTCCTTCTCGGTTAAGAGACTTGATGCTTCAATGGTTAAACTAAACATTAATGATTTGTTCACACATACAACTTGAATTGCATATTTTTAGATCTATTCTAAGTGCATTACCTCTCTGATCAATATAATCAATTAAATACCTTTTCTCCACACTGTTCTTCTCTCTGATGTTGTCTCACTGTTCATTGGTGTCTATAGAATCTAGCTCTTTCATCAGCTTGTTGATCAGCTTTAAATGAATAATTTCTTCTCCTTCGGAATGTCTTTAGCATCTTCCCTCTTTTCTCTTCACCCCACACAATTCATAATAAATTTGGTTTTTCTCTTTATAGACATGTTTCACTGTTTCTTGGCTTTCTTGATTCTTGGCGTGATCCACAACTCTCGCCAATTAGATTTAAAGCAAACTCCAGTTTTATCTCAAAAATATCTTTTTTCCAATTGGACAAAGAAGATTTAAATCAATCACTTATCCTTATCTGGTCGATTAAAACAATGATAAGTATCAGTTAAGTCTATTTGTAGCTCTTGACAGCTAAGAATTTTGTCATTTCTAAACTCTCTATTCTGTCGATCAACACTTCAGATAGTTTTCAGTGATAACTGATTGTTCCTTCAGGGTGACTTTAGTTGTCATCGGTATCTCTATCCTTGTCTTTTTCGTTGGGAAACACTGTAATTCTATCCATTAGGTTACACTATATTTTTCTCATCAGGCAACACTGTGACTTTGCTCTTTGGTAATGTTGTGCATTTTCTCATTGGGTAACACTGTGACTTTGCTCTTTTACTTTGACCATCAGTGTGCACTTCATCGGTGTTTACAGTCACTTTGTGAATACTTGACTTATATGCATTATTGAAAGCATAGTCTTTGATTCATCAGTTCTTTGAATTCTTTGGTAGCATGTCCATGACCATACAGATTATATCAAGTTGACATCAATGAAAATACAATACATTAACTAATTTAATGGCTTGCATGATCATCAACTTAACATCTTCAAACATTCAATCAATTATAGTTCATCAATCTCTTCCTTTGCCATTGATGGAAACACACTACATTATCACACTATATTACTGCTAATACAATATGAAATATAAAATTTGAAGTTCATCAAACTACCAATCTTATGTACTATAACCGATATAAATATCTTATCATTGGTAAGTTCATATAACTTAGATTTGATTCTTGTAGCTTTCATTTTGTCTTGAATCCATTCACTGGATAGATGTAGAATATTTCTATCTTTGATGTGATGTGTTCTCCTTCTGTGTCAAACTCTCTCCCTTTCATTGTTCTCATTTCTTTTGATGTTTCTTGTCAGCAATTTTCTTCATTTGTATGTATTCTCCCTTTCTTGTTACATCTCTCCCTCTAGATAATTGTGATGGATATATTCTGTCCCTGATGTATAGTCTATCCCATGGATATAACCTCTCTTTGAAATGATAATATCTCTTCCTTAGTTGAGAATAAATTATAATGGCTATAATCTCTCCGTTTGACAATAATACCAAACAAATATTTTTGACAGTAATGCCAAATAAATATTTTTGACAGTAATGCCAAACAAATCCTTTCTATCCACAATATATTCCTTGAATTTCCCAATCCATCAGAAATAAAATAAATTTGATGCTTGGAGTAGATAGATACCTTGTTGTGTATAGATTTATCTTTGAAGTCCATCTCTCTACTTGCATCAACATGAATTATATTATGATAATATGTAGGTTGGTGCAGCCTTCTAATCATTTTACTGACCAGTAGACAAGGGTCTGACCCCTAGTCTCTTTCTCAAGTATTCAAATGCATCCTTGGGCAGTGGCTTGGTGAAGATATCAGCCAATTTTTCCTTTGATTGCACATACTCAAGTATCACCTCCTTTGCTTGAACTTGTTCTCTCAAATAATTATACTTAATGGAAATATGCTTTGTTTTAGCACGCATGAGTGGATTCTTAAAAATGTTTATTGCACTTGTATTATCACAATAGATAATTACTGGTTCAATAATTTTCATATGCACACCTTCTAGTAACTATTTGATCCATGCAATATTTGAGCAATTTGCAGCAGAAACAACATACTCTGCTTCAAAAGTAGATTGAGAGATGCATCCTTGCTTCTTGCTGATCCATGTGACAAGTGTGTTACCCATAAAGAATTCTCCTCTAGTTGTGCTCTTCTGATCATCAATATTTCCAGCCCAATCAGCGTCGGTAAAGACCTTAAGTTTAAATTTGCCTTCTCTTCTATACCATAAGCCATATTCCTCGGTATTCTTTAGATATATTAGGATTGTTTTCACAGCAGTCATATGTGATTCTATGGGATTAGCAGAAAATATTGCAACTATTCCTACTACATGTGCAATATTTGGTCTAGTATTTACAACATACAAGAGTTTTCCAATCATAGATATGTACAAAGACTGATTTACCTCTGATTAATTGTCTTCCTTTGTCAGCTTACATCCAGTTTCCATCAGCGCTCCAACTATTTTGGACTCTTCCATCCTTAATATTTTTAGTACTTATTTTATGTATTTGGATTGTGTAATAAAAATACCTTCATATTGTTGCATCATCTGTTGACCAAGAAAGAAATTGATCTCTCCAAACATAGACATCTCAAACTCTTTTCTCATCTCATTTGTAAATGATTTGCATAGCATATCATTGCCTCCAAATATGATGTCATCAAGAAATATCTGAGCAATCAAAATGTTAACATCAGTATCTTCCTTCAAATAAAGATTATTGTTTTCACTATTCCTTACAAATCCAATACTCATAAGATAGGAATAAAGTCTTTCATACTAGGCTCGGGGTGCTTGTTTCAATCCATACAAGGCTTTGTGTAGTCTACATACCATGTCCCTCTTGTCTGGATCAACAAACCCTTTTGGTTGTTCAATGTATACCTCTTCTCCAAGTATTCCATTTAGGAATGCAGAATTGACATCCATTTGACATACCTTGAATCCTTTACATGCAACATAAGCAAGTAATATTCTCGCTCCTATCCTAGCAACAGGTGCAAATTTCTCTCCATATTCAATCCCTTCTTCTTGTGCATACCCCTTGCATAGTAGTCTTGCTTTATTTCTGGTGACTTCTCCATTCTCATTTAGTTTATTTCTAAATATCCATTTTGTATCGATGACATTCTTGTCATCTGGTCTCAATACAAGTGTCCATGTCTTGTTTTTCTCAATTTTCTCAATCTCCTCATTCATAGCACTAATCCATTCATCATTATCAAGTACAATATTGATAGATTTTGGCTCATAATCACAAATAAGACATCTTGTATTTAGAGACTTACTTCTGGTTCTCATACCAGCCTTCTTGTCTCCAATGATCTAGTTCTATGGATAGTTCCTTCTGACATATCTAGCAAGTATAGGTTCATATCTTTGTCTATCATCTTGATCATCATTTTGTCCTTCATTTTGTTCTCCATCACTTTGTCCATCATTTTGAGTAATATCCTGATCGTCAGTATTTGTAGACTGATGCTCGGGTGCAATGATTTGTTGCTCAAGAGATCTAAATTTTTGGTCAGGTAGAGTGTCAGGTTCTTCTGTAAACAAATTGGTTGTATTCCTTTGGTTCTTTTGTGCTTTCCTTTTCATTTTTCTCTGTAAATTCATCTATCTTTACATTTGCGCTTTCAACAATTTTGTTAGAGGCTTTATTGAGACATTTATAAGCCTTGCTCTTGGTGGAATGCCCTAGAAATATTCCTTCATCACTCTTGTAGTCAATTTTTCCATTTCTATCTTTTTTTAAGATATAACATTGACTACCAAAATTTTTGAAATAACTGACATTGGGTGTGTATCCATACCAAAGCTCATAAGGTGTCTTCTTGGTGTCTTTCTTCAATTTTACTTTGTTCAATGTGTAAACAGCAGTACTGACAGCTTCTCTCTAGAAGATTTGGGTGATGCCTTTCTCTATCATCAGTGTCCTTGCACAATCAACTATGGATCTATTCCTTCTTTCAGCAATTCCATTTTGTTGTGGTGTTCTCGGTGCAAAGACCTGTCTTTTTATTCCATGCCCATTACAAAAGTTAGTGAATTCATCTGAAATAAATTCCCCTCTATCTAATCTTAAGCATTTCAATTATTTACCACTTTCTTTCTCTGTCATTTATTTGTACCATTTAAACATCTTAAATGCTTCAGATTTGTCTTTTAGAAACATGACTATCATCATTCTAGAGTAATCATCAACAAAGAGAATAATATATATATCTCCATAATAACTCTTTGTCCTCATGGGTCCACATAAATCACTATGGACTAATTCTATAATGGCATCAGATGTATGGTTTTTTCTTTTGAAAGTAGACTTTGTCATCTTACCTTTTTGACAATTCTTACCCATGATATTGTCTGGCTTAACCATCATCGGCAAACCTCTTACATTTCTCTTTTTTCTTATTTTTATCATGTTGTGAAAGTTCACATGACACAATCTTTTGTGCCACAACCATATGTCTTCATTTCTATCCATTAAGGAAGTGGTGTTAGTATCATTCGGATAGAATAAGTTACTTTTTGTCTGCCCACCGGTACCAATCAGATTTCCTGATTCATTAAAGATATTTGCCTTCTAATTTTCAAATGCTACTCTGTGACCTGAATTATTCAACTGAGAAACACTCAATAGATTATAATTCAATCATTTTACCCAATAATCATTTTCACATTTTATCAAGTTATTCAATATTAGAGTTCCTCTACCTTCAACTGGACAAGGTGTATCATTACCCATTCTTACTGAACCACCATTATAGTATTCAGAAATCTCAAACTTTTTCTTGTCACTAGTTATGTGGTGAGTGCAGCCACTATCTATGATCCAGACATCATTTTTACTAACTTTAGATATGAGTGTAGTTTCTACATACCTTTCTTCATCATCATCTAAATCATCTTTTACTGCCACAAACACCATCTCGATGTCTTCATCAGATTCAGTGTCACTATCATCATCTTTGCATTTTGATAGGTAACTGACCTTCTTTCCTTTTTCCTTGTACTCTTAGGTATCTCTTCTTTCTGATTGTCAGTTGCTTCTGTAATCACCTTTGTCATACTTCTTTACCAAATGACCTTTCATTACTTCTGTCATCTTTTCTTATGTTAGGACATCTTGCAGCAAAGTGTCCAATGTCTTTAAATTAAAACAAACAAGTGGTAATTTACCTTTGTATTTACCTTTGCCTCTCTGTATTCTTCTAGCCATAAGTCCTTCAATTTCACCAAGATCTTCTTCTTCACTTTCACTATCACTATCTTTTCTTATAGTGTGTTTATGACTTGATTTACTTATTATTAAAGAAGATTTGAATGCAAAATCTATGTTTGGTAAGACACTATTATCAAAGTTGTTCATCTCAAATGAAATAAGTCTTGCAATCAAACCCTCTAGAGTAACATTTCTATTTTCTACTGCTCTCATTTCTTGTATGGAAGATACTCTAATAAACAAAGTAGGTAGTAAGGTTCTTATAATTTTACTTACCACTGTATCTTCTTCTAGTACTCCTCCAACTCCTCGGATAGAATTAACTACCTCTTTGATTCTTGTGATGTATTGTGTGATGTTTTCACCTTCTTTCAATTTGAGATCATCAAACTTTCCTCTAAGAATTTCTGGCTTGGCTCTCAAAACATTTTTGTTACTACCATGTACAAGCATCAATTTGTCCCACATCTAATTTGCAGTCTTGTAGGTTTTGACATCTTCAAATTCAGCATCAGAGACTGAGGAAGCAAGCTCTATCATCATGCAATTTTTCTCATGCTTCTCTCTCATTTGTTCAACTATTGGTGCTCCTATGGTCAATACATATTCAGTATCTAATTATTGAGTAACATCATTTCCAATACCTGATAAGTGGAGTCTTATTCTGCTCTTCCATGAAGCAAAATTGTCTTTGTTCAACTTGGGCACATCTTGTCTGTTCATCTTGTGATCTTTAGCTTAGGTCTTGAAACCTTCCTTCTAACCTTCCTTCTAATCACACAATCTCTATTACCAATTGTTAGTAATAAATAAGAGGGGGGGGGGGTGAATCAGTGGCCTCAAAAATTAATCCTTAAATAAACCCTTAAAACTTATTACCACTTTTAAGCCTCTGGTTATACTTAGTCCTACAAAATGAATGCCTTGAAATACTTATAACCAATTACTACTTTTTGGAATTCTTTGTAAATCATTCTTTTGTATGTTTATCGATAAGAAATCTTTCATTTACTAAGATACAGTAAATAGCTAGAGTATACCGATCAATCCAGAATTGCATATGTGAAATGTAAAATAGTAAAGTAATGAAACATTAACACATAACACATAGATTTTTAACGTGGAAACCATATTAAGGGAAAAACCACTGGGACCAGTATCCCAAATTTTTACTCTTCTAAAGTGAGCTCGGTTAAGAGCCAACCCTATTAAAGGTTACAAACACACTATTAGGTGTGACCTTGTTAGAGGATTTAAAAGATATTTTTTCACCTAGTATCTGGCATCTAATGCTACCACCTTTGATCAAACACTCACTTGGCCTGTCAATAGGTATCGGACATATCCAATGCTACTTTCTATGATCAAACTTTTTTATACTCCTTGGGATGTATCTCAATTACAAAAGACTTTTAATTCCTTCTCGGTGAAGAGACTTGATGCTTCAATGGTTAAACTGAAACATTAACAATTTTTTCACACATACAACTTGAATTGTAGATTTTTAGATCTATTGTAAGTGCATTACCTCTCTTATCAATATAATCAATTCAATACCTTTTCTCCACACTGTTCTACTCTATGATGTTGTCTCACTATTCGTCGGTGTCTGCAGAATCTAGCTCTTTCCTCAGCTTGTTGATTAGCTATGAATGAAGACTTTCTTTTCCTTCAAAATTTCTTTAGCATCTTCCCTCTTTTCTCTTCACCCCACACAATTTGTAATGAATTGGGTTTGTCTCTTTATAGACATGTTTCACCATTTCTTGGCTTTCTTGATTCTTGGCGTGATCCACAATTCTTGCTAATTAGATTTAAAGCAAACTCCAGTTTTATCTCAAAAAGATCTTGTTTCCAACTAGACAAAGGAGCTTTAAATCAATCACTTATCCTTGGCTTTATATGGTTGATTAAAACAATGATAGGTACCAGTTAAGTCTATATATAGCTCTTGACAGCTAAGTATTTTGTCATTTTTGAACTCTCTATTCGGTCGGTCAACACTTCAGTTAGTCATTGGTGATAACTGATTGTTCTGTCAATGTGACTTGAGTTGTCATTGAGATCTCCATCCTTGTATTTTCTATTGGGCAACACTGTAATTCTGTCCATCGAGTTACACTATGTTTTTCTCATTGGCAACATTGTAGCTTTTCTCATTGGTAATGTTGTGCATTTTCTCGTCAGGTAACACTGTGAGTTTTCTCTTTTACTTTGACCGTCGGTGTGCACTCCGTCAGTGTTTATAGTCACTTTGTGAATACTTGACTTATATGCATTACTGAAAGCATAGCCTTTGATTCATCAGTTCTTTGAATTCTTTGGAAGTATGTCCATGACCATATAGATTATACCAAGTTGACATCAATGAAAATACAATACATTAACTAATTTAATGCCTTGCATGATCATCAACTTAACATCTTCAAACATTCAATTAGTTATAGTTCATCATAAAGGATAAGGATGGTGAGAGTTATGAATATAAAAGTGATGTTGATGGTTCTATAAGGGATGGTCTCTCTTATGAAACTAATAGTTATTCTCACCAGTTAACAGTAAATACCTATGATAGAAAAATAGGATCACGTTAATGAAGATGCGGTTGTTGTTATAATGATTCAAATGAGCTTGAAGGTGGTAATGAAAGGGTATGCATTCCTTTATTAGGTTGTGATGAATCTACTAATTTTTTAGTTTTGAATCATGAAAGTACTCCTTATCAGTATAGGGAAGAGGATAGTATGGTTAGAAAGGAAAAAATGATGGTGTAAATAAAAATGTTGCTCCTGACTGCATATCAGAAATGGATGAAAGAGATGACAATGTTTCACTTCATAGTGAACAAATTTACGAGTTCCTAACTTGTGAATATCTTAGGTGTTCAGGAAGGGATAGATCAGTTTTTTTTTATATCCAACACACATTGATTTTGAAAAAGAGTTTATATCTGGTAGTCATGATTGTGACATGTGTGTTTCTACTACTCCTTATACTTATATTTAATTAGGCCACAATATAATTGAATTTGATAGATCAGATGATGAAAGCATTAGTGTATTTTTAGACTCAAGAAAGGATGAAGAGTTTCCTAGTTTGTTTTCGAGTACTGACTAGGATTATGATGTGGATTGTGAATCTATTTCAGATTATAAATATTTTATTAAATCATTTTAGAATGAGCTTTCAGTTGCTCAATGTATGCAGAAGCCTGATGAGTATGTGGATAGGTGTTCTCCCTCCAAAAAACAAGAAGATGGTTTGTATAAGGTTTATAATTTGGAGGAAAGTTCTTTGGGGAACTCTGATATAATTATGCAAACCAGTGACTAAATAAATTTTGATGACTCCAGCTGTGGAATAGAAGATGATTGTAATAACTATCAGTTGGAGGATTTTTTTTATAAGTGTGACAATGTAAGAAATAAAAAATGTTCTGAGGGTTTTGAATCTTTCAGTAGCCATGATTGGCATTGGTCACATAATGTCTAGTATTATCAAATAGGGACTAATTTGAAAATGTTGAATCAAGGTAGAGATACTGAAGGTATGTTCTATAAGCTATTCAAAATATTTATATATTTAATCATTCAGATGACAACTATGTTTCTAGCTTGTTTCCAGTGCAAAGAGAAGAAGGTTTGGTATTTGACAGAAGCAAGATACAATAGAAATTTGGTGATGGTTGAGGGCCATCAAGCCTCATTTGATTTCTTTCAAATTAGGAGAAGAGGTGTAGAGGTAATATGACTCTGCTAAGAAATGTATATATCTGTATAAAGTTTCCATATTTTTCCTTCTTTAGGTGTGTCTAGTTTAGGGTTTTGTTTTTTTACTTGGTCTACTCTCCTCAGAGATCTAGAATCTATTGTTGATCTTGCACTCAACCTTCCCTAGTTGGAGCCTATTTTAGCACTGTAAAAATATACAAGAAATTTGGTCTAAATCATGAAAGCCCTACTATTTCTTGGTGTTTCCTTAAGCCCTAATTAAAAAAATTGTAGCCGTTGAACCAAAAAATTTAAACCTTCATGAACTTGTTATAAAATTGTGTTACCTTTTCAAGCCACTTAAGTCTCATAAAATGCCATATGCACTTTATTCTCCTAGTCTATCTCCTATTCACATAACCAAGACCAAATATTCCTTTCTATCTAGTGACTTGGCGCGGGCTGTAGTCTCTTAATCTCCAAACAAAATGGAATATGCTCTTTCTATCTCAAGATTTAATATGCATCATTGATCTTGTTTTAATCCTGTGGCTCATGCATAATCTCTAAGAAAACCATGAGTCAAGATTTTCTTTCCACTACTTCGAGACTTAGTTAGTCGCGCAATCTCTAGATTGACCCAAGGTCAAGGCAGGGTTTGAATTTTTCCTTCATTCACAAGATCTCCTGATGGATTCAAGTTCAAGTTAAAGATCTCAAGATTAAGTGAGAATAATTGATGTAATATCAATCTTGTGGTTGTTTTGTAATCTCAGAAAGAAATGAGAAAGTACAAAAATATTGAGAGACTTGGCGGTGACCATGGATCTTATTTTTATTGTGTGCTTGGAATGAGATCTCAGAATAAACTCAAAGGTTAATTTTTTATCTCGTGACTTACAGATCTCTTTAGTCATGAAATCTCATAATGTAATCATGGTCAAGGAAAGAAAAATGTTACTAATTGGTTGCTAAATCTCTGAATGCACCTAGGGTTAAATTAAATCTCTTAAGATTAAATGAGAACCATTGATGTAGATCAAGATCTGGGGCTGGCGTGTAATCTTGGGAAGATTTTATGAGGTACAAGTATATTGTGAGATTAAAAATGCATCATTGATCTTATTCTGACCTTGTGGATTGCGTGAAGTCTCTGAATAAACTTTGGGGTTAAGATATCTTCTGGCCACTTAGAGATTTCCTTCATTAGTATGATCTCCACATTGATGCTTGACTCAGGTAAATTTAAGGCATACTAGACTAGTTTAAATCAGAATAGTAGATGATGAGGTAAATTGGAGGGCCTATGCATGATCTTAGAGAAAACCTGAGGTTATATGAAATGTTCAGCGACTTTGAGTTTTATACAGTCGCGCAATCTCCAGATTTGATCATGGATAAGAAAGGTAAGTCAGAGTTAAGGTGGATTTTGCATGGATAGGATTGTGGCCATTGATGTAGATCAAGATCAAGGGTTTGCATGTAATCTCATAATCAAACCAAGGTAAATCTTAACTTGTCGAGTCTTGATGATTTACACAGTCGCTGAATCTCATGATAGAGCTTGGGTTAATTTGTTATGATCTGAGATTCAACATGATCTTGTCATCTATTTCCAAGGAAAAATGAATCTAAGGGCTTGCACTATATCTACGAATGTAACCAGAGGTTAAGAAATGTTCTCTCAACTTTTATTTTACAACAGTTGCACAATATTGGGATGAACCTGAGTTAGGACAAATTTAAGCATGGGTTATCTGAGATCAAGTTTGAACTGTAGATGCAGCATTGATCATGTGGTTCACATTTAATCTCATAATGAAATGTTAAATTACATACATCTCTTGATATTAATCGAAGGTTTTCGATGCAATGAAGTTCTTATGGATGTTGTGAAATCTTGGAATAGATCCAAGGTTAGTTAAAGGTTCAAAGACTTGGAGATTACATAGTCATGCAATCTCAAGATAAAGCCAGAGTTAAAATACAAGTTGAGGATTAGTCAAGGGTCGGGGATGAAGGTAAATTTAAAGTACTATCAAGTCTTGATTAATCCAATGACAGGTGTAAAGGCTTGAAGAAAAGGAGATCAAGATCTATCCATTGAGGGATTGCGCATACGCGACACGTGTCTAATCAGATCTTGTGCCTAGGTAATTTGAAGGAAATCTTTGACTACATTTTAAAACTTTGATAAGGCTCAATCTCGACCATTAACAGGTATTTTTGTGCCACCTATAGCCATTAGGGCTAGAATATTTGAATATTTAAAATGTTTCTCAGAGTTTCAAGTGGTGACAGTGTTTTCCAAGCTATAGAGGCAGTTGGTGGATCGATCTGATCTTCTGGGTCAATTTATTGAAGTGGTATGGCATTGAGGGGATTTTTTCTATTAACTATAGATTCATTAATCTCATGTGGTTATTGTAGGGTTTTCTATTCAAGATTGTATACTCTTTGAAACCCTAGTATGCTTCCTATCACTTCTGTAATAATATTTCTAGCCAAGTGACCATGGAGATCAGGTTCTATTTTCAGATCTTTTGAAGAAAGAACAAGTGGAGAATTGAATGATAAGTGAGAATTATATATCAAGAAGGACATATGTCAATTAGATCTAAATTCTAGGGTTTCCTTCTTCTATTTATATCCCTCTTTTATTTTTTTAAGGGTTCCTAATTCCATTCTATTTGGGGTTCCTCATTCCATTTTGTTTCCAATTTCTCTGCAATAGTTCAAAGAAGGTTCCAAGTGTGGTACCTCTGTATATATTTTCCCTCTTCTATGCATATAGGCTGTTCTTTTATCCTTTATATTTTAGGGAAGAATATCATTGTAATAGCTTGCTTATGAATGACATTCATTATTGTTGTTCTGATATCAAGTTGTCTCCATTATGTTTCTTGAATCATAGAGAATAAAGCATTAAGGGTGTTTTAGTCTTGTCTATTGTTGATCACCAATAGTGTCATTTAAGGAATGAATTTGATTTAATATTTTTCTTGAAGTGTGTATGAGTTGGAATATCAAGGGTATGTCAATCTTATCTTTCAGTGGATGTTGATTAATGTATTGTCTATTCTAAGGTCTCTTCCAAGGGGAGGGTTAAATGCTTTGAGTAGGGAATTACATTTTTTAATACAGAGGTGGATTCACAAGTAGAACTTGCTTGATAGGGTATGGCTTATGTAAATCATATAGACATACCAGACTATGCTCTTTTCCTTTGTTCATTATCTTCTTTGAAATGCTATGTTTGACTTCATTTCTCATTGGATAAGGCACTGGTTTATGAAAGACTCGGGGTATTTCAAAGATATATTAATCAAAATATAAAGTGAAAATAATTTCCCTTTCATGTTGTTTTAAGGAGTTGGGATAGTTCTAGATTTCAAACATACTCTATGCAAATTGGATACATCATAAGATTTGATAAAATAACGAGGTAATTGTTACCTAAAGGTTTGAAAACTATTCCATAGTTATATATCTGCAAGGTTGGATTTGTCAAAAAAGAGTCATGTGTCTGGAAATTAGGTAATACCCACCTGAGTTATGTGGGGCTCAAAGTGTATAAGGTCTTATAACCTTGTCAACTAGACTTGTTTCTTGTCTCATTTATGTTGGGGGTGTCAGGTTTTTGTCCTAGGTTTGTAATCCCACAACTTGGTCTCAAAATATCATCTAGGAAAGGAGAGTGCAAGAAAAATCTCCAACAATCTTGATATGAATTCTCCACCTCTATCTAACCTCATACATTTGATCTTCAAACCGGTCTATGTCTCCACTCTTTCTTTGAAAAACTTGAATGTCTCAAAGGCTTCTGATTTTTCTCTAAGAAATCCTACCCACATAATCTTGGAATAATAATTAGTAAATAGAATAAAGTACTTGTCTCCAAAGAATGAATTGGCCTTAGTAGGTCCACATAAATTTGTATGAATTAAATCAAACTTATTTCTACCTTAAAAACATTTTCTATGAAAGCTACTCCTTGTCTTCTTTCACATTACACACTCCCTGCATGTCGTTTTAGCTGGCTTCACAATATTAGGTAGATTTGTGATAGCATTAGTGTTTCTTTCCTTTACAATATTATCAAAGTTTATGTGACAAAAACTTATGTACCACAAACAAAATTCATCAAATTTAGCCATAAAACAACTTACGTCTGTAGGTTTTAACTGAAAGACATTTCTTTTTGTCTTGGTACCCGATGTAATCAAGATCTCCTTCAACACTTCTGATTTTACAATGTCCATTCTTGAATTGCAGATGATAACTTTTGTCTACCAATTGACCAACACTAAATAGATTATGTTTCAATCTATCAACAAAAAAAACATCAAAAGTATTTTTTTAACCATCCAAATAAAAATATTCACTTCCAATGATTCTCATAGGAGTATTGTCAGCAAACCTGACAACACCACTAATGTGAGTGTTCCAAGGTCTTGCTTGCATAATTTACTAAGAAGATATTCTTTGTCTTCTTAAAGGATCTTAATCTCCTCTAGGTCCTTATTAGGCTTAGATAATTAAATAATTCCTAAACCAACTCTTCTCTAAGAGTCTCACACTTTGTGTTTCACCTTTGAAAGACTAACACCCTATTAGTTGCTTCACTTCCTCTCCTACACTTAGAAGGATCTAAGTGCCAAATCCACTCTAGAATTAATGAATCATTTTAGGGGTGTCCATCATCATGTAGACAGTTTATTTTATCCCATTTGAATCCATTTAATAGGATCTTCAACTTGTTCTTTACCGGGTTCAAGGATTCAATCACTTGGAAGCCTAATTGAGGCCTATTCCTTGTAGCCTTTTATAGTGTGTTTTTCCCACTTCCTTCAAAAATTTCCCAAAGAAGTTGAAAAACCAATAACACATTCAGATGCCCTCTATCACTTTACAAGATATTTTGAAGGTTTTAGTTTTAGAATTCCTTCGTACATAGGGTTCCTACAAACTTGGATCAATAGGGCGAATAGGCCTAATTTCTAGGATAGTCTGTAACACAATGCAAAACTTGCTCAAAACTTGTCTAAATGGATTGATATAAACTCAAACCTCCTAACATGTCAAGATATGAATATTCCCTAACTGAAATTGCACTTATTCCCTAAATTACTTCACTACCCTGCATAAGAATGCTCACTGTTTCACCTCCAAACCACTAACTGGACAATACATGCTCGCCCAGGGCTTGGAACTAAAAATAGAAACTCAACTTTAGCAGACTCCTAAATATACATATATATAGACCATTGAATCCCCTAACATTTCCATCTATCCTTAGGAAGATCCCATGGTTAGATTTCATGGGGAAGCCATGAATCGACTGATTGGTCAGGACAGGACCAGTGAACACACAAAACACAAAATATTTTATCTAAGACCTTACACTACCTCTAACCAACTAGCTTTAAGAATGAAAGATGCTTCAAACTATCCTAGGAACACAAAATAATAATTATTTTCAGTCTTTCAATCCATTAGATAATATTGTCATGACAAAATGCTTGGTATTCCTAAATACATAGAGTTGCGGAGCTATCTCACTATTCAAAACTTGTTACAATCTATGACCATCATCGAGATTCAAGTCTCTCCTCACATTAGATGCCTCATTCAATCTTTCTAGGCCTTGTTGGTCGATTCCCCACTCCTATTTTGTAGGGGGATCCAAGGTAACTGAGTTGCATGCAACATTTGCAATAATTGCAAATGTTGTCATAGAAACATTTTAGCAACTTTTGGCATCTTTTCCATTATGCCTCCTCCCTGAGTTTTAGGACCTCTAACCTCTTCATTTCAAGGATCCAAGACCATTTATGACCATATGGCATTTCTATGACATCATTTATGTGTTTAAGACACATTCATGGCTCAAATCCAACATTTAATCAACTAAGCCTAAGAAATATAAAACTACTAACAATGGCTAATTTTGTGACCTTAGTCGTAATGACTAACTCACTTAGAAAAAATTTTAATGGCCTTCTAAGGTCTAAAAACAACCTACCTATCTTGACTTGGCCAATGTCAATTTCAAGCCAAAATGATCAAACTATGGAGGTTAGCCTAGGTGTGCTCCTACACCATCCTCCCCAAAACAAAAAGTTCAATCCACCCTTGGATCAAGGATGCTTGGATCAATCCCCATCTTCTTGAACTCTGATTATTTTACCCATACTACATCAACATCTGTTTGATCATGCTTCTTTATCAAGTGTTCCTTTTAGGCTTTGGTTCTAGTCTGTTTGTAGACTCTAGTACCCAATACACTGTCAGCTTCTGTGACTGTAGCAGGGGGTAAATGAAGATCTTCCAAATCTTTGATCACTTCTTGGATACTCTGATCCATGTCTTATTGTGGTCCTTTGTAATGGACTAAGTCAGAAATATTGAAAATAGGTGACAGTCCACTGTCTTCTGGGAGCTCAACTCTGAATGCATTATCACCATACTTAGCTAAGATAGGACGGGGACCTATCCTTCTCATCTGCAACTTGTGAGGGACTCCCTTTTGAATTCTTGAATTTTTAAGATGCACCATGACCATGTCACCCACATTGAACTGAATTGTTCTCCTTCTCTCATCAACCTTGGTTTTATGTTTCAAGGTGTTCTCTGTCAAAGTTTTCCGGACTGTATCATGTATCTCCTACATTGCATAAGAAAAATCATCTACATATCCACTTTCCTTGACTCCATCCTTCAAGTCTCTCAACTCATAGACTCCTTTAGGATGTAATCCATACACTACCTCAAAGGGGCTCTTCCCTATTGATCTATTGATGGTATCATTGTAGGCATACTCTGCTTTCCCAATCAATTGATCCCATTGTTGTCCATACTCCTTGGTCAAGCATCTTAGTAGATTTCCAAGGCTTCTATTAGCCACTTAAGTCTGACCATCAGTTTGGGGATGGTATGAAGACCCAAAGGATAAATTAGTGCCCAATCTTTGCCAAAGGTTCTTCCAAAAATGACTCATAAATTTAGTGTCTCTATCTGACACTATGCTCATAGGCAACCCATAGATGCTTACTATCTCTTTGAAGAAGAGAGAGGCTATTTGGTTGGCATCATTAGTGGTTTTGCATGGCACAAAGTGAGACATCTTGCTGAATTTGTCCACAACTACATATACACTATCCATGCCTTGTTTTATCTTAGGTAACCCAACTATAAAATGCATGCTCAAGCATTCCCAAGGCCTAGTGGGAATAGGTAGTGGCTGATAAAGGCCTACATTTGAAGAAGTACCTTTTCCTCTTTGACATACAATAGAACTTTCCACATACCTCCTAACATCAAGATTCATCCTTGGCCAATAATAGAACCTTTGAACAAGTTCTTGGGTCTTAGTGATCCCAAAGCGACCACTCAATGCACCATTGTGCTTTTATTGGATTAAGTTCTCCCTAATAGACCCTCTAGGGACACCCAACTAATTTACCTTGAACAAAATATTACTTTGCAAAGTGTATTCATGATACTTACTATGAAAATGGTTTTTGTATTCAGCACATACCTTATAAATGTCTGCAAAATCCTCATCATCAGCATATAGATCTTTGAAATGATCTATTCCCATGCTCTTCAATTGAATCTCTTGGATGGTAAGAGCTCTTCTAGACAATGCATCTGCCACTTTATTGAGGACACCTTTCTTGTGTTTGATATTAAAGGTATAAGCTTGTAAGTATTCCACCCATTTCATGTTCTTGTGGCTCAACTTCTCTTGAGAATTCAGAAAACTTAAAGCTTGATTATCTGAGTAAACTATGAACTCCTTGGGGAGTAAATAGTGTCTCCATTTCCTTAAAGCCTGAACCAATGCATACATTTCAAGGTCATAGTAAGAATACTTCCTCTTGGCTTCACTCAACTTTTTTGAATGAAATGCTACTAGTCTACCGTCTTGGCTTAGGACAGCTCCAATATCCACATTGCTTGCATCATACTCAATGGTGAAAATCTTCTCAAAGCTTGGCAAGACTAGGACAAGTTGGGTAGCAATATTTTCTTTTAGAAGCTCAAAAATTTTAGTGGCTTGTTCATTCCATATGAACTTGGTCTTCATTCCTCCTTTGATTGTGTCCAACATAGGAGCACAAATAGCACTAAACTGCCTTATAAACTTCCTATAATACTGAGCAAGGCCATGAAAAATTCTTACCTCTATTTTTGTCCTTGGAGTAGGCCAATTCATGATGGCTTCCACTTTACTCTTGTCCTTTTCAGATTTCCATGAGAGAGAACAAACCCAAGTTACACTAGCTCTGTTTGAATGATCTCACATTTCTCCAAGTTGATCATCAACTTTTCTTCATGCAGCTTCTTGAAGATAGTCTCAAGGTGTAGAAGACATTCCTCTCTTGTCCTACTATAAATCAGTATATCATCAAAATATACTACTATAAATTTTCCAATTTAGTCTTTGAGGACTTCATTCATGAGCCTCATGAATGTGGAGGGGCATTAGACTGTCCAAATGGCATGACAAGTCATTCATACAAACCTTCATTGGTTTTGAATGTTGACTTCCATTCATCTCCCTCATGTATCCTAATTTGGTAATAGCCACTCTTTAAGTATATCTTACTAAAGGACTTAGCTTCACCTAAACAATCCATTAGGTATTCAATCCTAGGTATGGAGAACCTATACCTAATGGTTATCCTATTTATGGCTCTTGAATTGGTACAAAGCCTCAATGTTCCTCCTTTCTTTGGTGCTAGGACAGTAGGTACTACACAAGGGCTAATGCTTTTCTTGATAAGGCCTTTGTTAAGGAGTTCTTCTATTTGCCTAGCAATTTCCTCATTTTGTTGAGGTGTCATCTTGTATTTTGTCTTATTAGGTAGGGTAGCTCCGGGTATGAAGTCTATCCTATGACTTATGGCTCTTGTAGGGGGTAATGTTGATGGTTGTCCATCACTTACTATGCCTTAATAAGTTTTCAACATACCTTGTATCTCCTTAGGTATCTCTAATTTATTGTCTCCTTTTTCTTCATTCTTTTCTCTTGGTCTTAGCACCAATGCATATCCAACTCCTTCTCCTTCTTCCATGGCTTCTATGAATTCCTTTTCACTCACCATAATCACATTAGGACCTATTGTCTTCACATCTACATCTTCTAACAATGATTGAATTTTAAAAGTTACTTTATCCTTCTTCAATGTATAGGAGTTCTTCACTCCATCATGGATAGCATGGCGGTCAAATTTCCATGGCCTGCCTAGGAGCAAGTGACATGCATCCATGGGCATCACGTCACATAGAACCTTGTCCTTATATCTCCCTATAGAGAACTGTACCCATGCTTTCTCGTTGACTAATACATGTTGTCCCTTATTGAGCCATGTGACCTTGTAAGGATGGGTGTGAGGTATCCTTGTCATGCCTAACTTTCTGACCGCTTCTTCTAAAACAATGTTGTCAGTATACAGGTATGTGCAGGATCATGGTATATGCCAAAAAGTGGCGATGTCAAAAAGAAGTCCTAATTGGTAGACTGATTGAAAAATAGCTACAACTTTCAAATGGTATATCATTTTTTAAATATGAAACATGTGTCACATTCTATGGTTCACCTACTACATAAAAAAAAACAAAAAAAAAAATCAATTTGATGAAGTTTAAACTAAGTTAAGGTGGTCAGACACAAGAGTTTTCATATTCTAGAAAAGTTGTAGAAGAAAAATCATAATTAATTATTTACTTGGAAAAAAATTACAAAAAAAATATGTGTCACATCCGGGCATTAATCTACTACTTATATCTAGAATCTAGTAAAAAAAATTATCTTTTGATTGTGTATAAGGTGGTCAGACATACACCTACTTCTTATCTTTTTAGTCCTGATTGATAGACTAATTGAAAAATAACTATAAATTTCAACCGGTCTAACATTTTTGAAATCCAAAATGCGAGTCACATTCTATGATTTTCCTACTACAATTAAAAACTTGAAAAAATTCAATTTGATGAATTTTAGACTAAGTTAAGGTGGTCACACATGAGATTTTTTATATTCTGGAAAAGTTGTAGTAGAAAAATCATAATTAATTATTTCCCAGGAAAAAAATTATTAAAAATTTGCGTCACATCCGAACATGAGTCTACTACTTATATCTAGAATCTTGTAAAAAAAATTTATCATTTGCCTGTGTTTAAGGTGGTCAGACATACACCTTCTTCTTATCTTTTTCCTGAAATTTTCATACTACTGCATTGAAATTTGAAATTTCACCATATAGAATTTTTTTTTTTAAATAAGGGATAGTACCTTAGAAACTAGATTCAATTTGCTACAAATTATCTTCTTACACATTTTTTATATAAGATTGATAAGTTATCCAAATTTTTATGTCAACTTTCCTAACCCTAATTTTCTGAATTTTCATTGCCACTTAAGGCCTAGTTTGGCATACAATGATCCTGCACATACCCATACCCTGAGTCTACAATGACTCTACATAATTTTCCCATCACCTTACATTTGATCCTAAATAGGGACCTTCTTTGGCTTGGCTCCTCCATGACTGGCTCCTTGATCAATGTTCTCCTCATCATGAGGTTCTCACCTTCTTCAGAATTCAGTGGTACCTTAGAGTGTGTCTCTACCGCATTTGTCTCTTCATGAAATAAATTAGTTCTCTTGTTACCTCCTTGAGAAGTATGACCCTTCTTTGGACACCTATAGGCAGGGTGTCCCATTTGGTTGCAATGGTAACATTTCATATTGGCAAAGTAATTGCCTCTTCCTTGTCCACCACTTCTTCCTTTGAAACTTGAGTTCCTTCCTCTTCCACCTCTACTAGAACTTCCCTCTAGCTTCTCAGTGTACTTGACTTCTCCTTGTGTCCTTGATTCAGAACTTCTTCAACCATAGCCACCTCTTGATCCTCTATTATCCCTTCCCCTACCTCTTCCTTTGGAGGTTTTCTCTTGTTTTCTTTTTCCTTTCTCCTCTATCTTCAAGGCCATTTGATAAAATTGGCAAATGGTTTTGAAGTTCATAAGACTCATATCTTCTTGAATAGACCACTTGAGTCCATTCAAGTATCTAGCTAGCTTGATGCTTTCATCTTCCACCACTTGTGACATTAAGCACACCTTTTAGAACTCTTCAATGTATGCTTGGACATCCAAATCTTTTTGTCTAAGATTGTGTCTTCTCCTATGCAATTGAACCTCATAATCATCAGGCAAGTAAGTCTACTTGAACTTAGTCACCATGCCTTTCCATGAGACTATAGGAATCCTTCCTTCATTCTCCCTTTTAGTTTGAACAAACTTCCACCATGTCAAAGCTGATCCTCTCAACCTTGACTTGGCCACACTCACTTTTTGGGCCTATGTGATACCATCACATTCAAAATGGTTCTCTATTCTGTCAATCCAATCCAGAACTAAATCTGGAACCATTTGTCCACTAAAAAGTGGTACACCCTTGAAATCTTTTCCACTTAAAGCCTTTAATTCCTTTAAGACTTGGTCACTGACAGGGTCAAGGGTTGGAACTTCCTCTTCTAATTCCACTCCTTTTTCCCTTTCTTCTTCATCTTCTTTCTGATCTATCTTATCTTTCATCTTCTCAGCTTTGTCTTGGACTTCTCCCAAGAGTTGTTCCATTTGAGACAACCTTTCTCTTAACAACTTGTTGTCTTCTTCTTGCTCATCCACATTTTTGGCTAACTCTGCGTTAGTCACCGTGTCTTTGTCTTCTACTAATAAAAATGGTTTATTCTCTCCAATTGATTTAGTAGGCTGAAATAGCCACCACAAGCCTGATCTTTAATCAAGCTATGATACCAATATGATGTGAGTGTTCCAAGGGCTTGCTTGCACAATTTACTAAGAAGATCTTCTTTGTCTTCTTCAAGGATCCTAATCTCCTCTAGGTCCTTATTAGGCTTAGAAATTAACTAAGTCCTAATCCAACTCTTCTCTAAGAGTCTCACACTTTGTGCTTCACCTTTGAAAGACTAACACCCTAGTAGTTACTTCACTTCCTCTCCTACACTTAGAAGGATCTAAGTGCCAACTACACTCTAGCATTCATGAATCATTGTAGGGGTGTCCATCATCATGTAGATAGTCCATTTGATAACATTTGAATCCATTTACTAGGATCTTCAACTTGGTTTTTTACCGGGTTCAAGGATTCAATCACTTCGAAGCTTAATTGAGGCCTATTCCTTGTAGCCTTTTACATTGTGTTTTTCCACTTCCTTCAAAACTTTCCCAAAGAAGTTGAAAAACCAATCACACATTCAGATACCCTCTATCACTTTACAAGATATTTTGAAGGTTTTATTTTCATAATTCCTCGGTACATAGGGTTCCTACAAACTAGGATCAATAGGGCTAATAGGCCTAATTTCTAGGACAGTCTACAATGATAAGGCTGAGATAGGGCCATATAATTTTATATTTTCATATGTTTTATGGCTACTTTTGAAAGACTTCATATGTTTTCATGATACTTTTCAAACTGTTTAATATTTTAGAACTATTATATCTATGGGTGTATGCAAATATATGTGAAATGTTTTTAAAAGAAAGTTTTTAAATATGCTATCTATGTGATTGTATGGATATATGGAATTAAATCTGATACCTTTCTATCTTAACTTAAGTTAAGTGGGTTTCCTGTAGCCATATGATGAAGAGCGAGGTAGTAAATAAACTTTTTATGAATTCTTTGTCTTGGATATGTTCACGTACTGACCCTTTTTGCAGAGGCAATGGATCCATGAATAAGGAAGGAGTTAACATAAGAGGAACAGAGTAATGCTCTAAAAGGACCAACTATTGCGGAGCTCATAATGGTTCTACTACCGCGGGTGAGAATAAGTCTTGTTGCGGATGAATCATAGCTGAAATGGTCATGATGGAGTCAATCTAGCAGCAGAGTGTTCCTAGCTTTCATGAAAGTATAAATGTAGTTTGTTCCTTTAGGTTAAGTTGTTGGTTGTTTTCTTGATGACTGCCATATCCCTAATGTTGGGGAAGTCCTAGTCAATAGGAGTTTGTTTCAAGTTATTATTAAATAAGCTCGAAGTTCTATTCCCAGTACTTAGTCGATAGATAGAGAATTATTATTACAGTACTCTGTTGTATTTCAGAAGGAGATATACAGTCTTATTTTCTATATCATGTGTAATCCATGTTTTATGAATAAATTATGAGAGCTTCAACTTCTAGTATCTGTGATCTTGTTTATTCACATTTACATGGGGGCCCACATTGGAGGTGAATCTAATTTGTAGTTAAGTAGGTTGCAAGTTATTTTAGTAAGTAGATTGCAAGTTATTTGAAGTAAGTAGGACTTTGTTTCTCCTCTAGCCACTAGTGACAGTACCAGTGGTTGTTCCTGCAGCAAAGGGAGTTAGCTAGTTTATCATTCCTGTAGCATAGGATTAAACTTACTATTTCAGCAAGTCACTTCATCTTTAGATTATGTTGTTGGCATTTCATTTCCTAGTTTAGTTCCTTTCAAGCATTTTTCATTCACTATAATGATGGCTTTTAGAATGGATTAGAGCATATACTTTGCTGTCATCATCTCAAGTCTACGCTCCCTAGTCAATAATTTAAATGAGTTCAATGTATTGCTTCTAGTAGAAAGGATGCATAATCCTTAACTATAAGAGGTATTATATAGCGCAGTCATTTTTGGCACCGCTGTCGGGGAATGGTGTCAATCTAATCTAGCCTAAAGTCATTTTAGGCCTAGTTTAGCATTTCTTTTTATGCATAGAAGAAGAGATCATCTTGGGCATTTCCTTAACATCGTCAAGCCAAGCCATTTAATCTATTCCATTCTGAGCTTGAGGAACCCCAAGTTGCACCCATAGAAGTTGAAGAACCATTTGAAAACATATTTGTCGATGCATTTGATCATTTTCTATCATCTAAGGAATCCTTGCAATTAGATGAACTATTTTTTGAACCCAAAGATCTTTTACCACCACCAAGGCCTCCTCTAAGGATGGCTCAACCAACCTTTCCCTTACCAATTCTACCTCAGCAAGGAAATTAGAATTTGAAGAACATACCCTCTGTAGTGAATCCTTGCAATTAGATGAACTATTTTCTGAACCCGAAGATCTTTTACCGTCACCAGGGCCTCCTCCAAGGATGGCTCAACCAACCTTTCCCTTCCCAATTCTACCTCATTAAGGAAATTAGAATTTGAAGAACATACCCTCAGCAGCCTTGCCCAAGTTCTATGGCCTCATCACCGAAGACCCTGAGACTTTCTTGTTTGAGTTTGACATCCTTTGTAGGAGCTATGACTATACAACTGATACACATAAGCTCAAGTTGTTTCCATCCACTCTGAAGGAATCTGTGCTACGATGGTTCATGGGCCTTGGTGCTAACACCATAGCAAATTGGACTGCCATGAGCAACATGTTTCTTTCCAAATACAAAAATTATTGTCAAGGGCAAGATTTGAAAGGTGATGACATCTTTAGGATGACCTAGAAAGAGGACGAGACCCTGGAAGATTATGTTTCAAGGTTCATGTACAACCTGCAGTGTAACACTCATCATCAATTGAACGAGGACTCTCAAAAACACCTTTTCATTAAAGGTGTCAATGAAGGAAGCATTGAATCTCTGGATCTAATGGCTGGAGGTGATGTTACACAAAAAATTTGGGATGATATCAAAAATATCTGCTTGAACTACTCCCAGGCCACTGTCAAGAAGGGTAGAGGAATCTGAGACCTACCACACAAGTTTGCTGGCTCTGGGGTTTCCAAGATAGAACTTTCTAATCTCCTATCAGACTTCAAACAGGACATCATTAACGATGTTGCTACTTAGCTAGATACCATGAAAACTTGAAAGAAGAAGGAGGATGCTGATGCTGTGCTTTCCGAATACTGCCCGCATTGCAGGGAGAAAAAGAGGAGCTGCAAATGCAAGACCATTGCAAATGTAGAGTCCCAGCCGATGCCTACGGAGTTCAAAGATATCGATGAGAATGGGGAGGTGCTATATGTCACTCAACATAGGCCATGGGCCCCATGACTAGGTATGCCTCAAGATCCTCTTCAAATTCCTAACAATAATAATCCATGGCAAAGTTTCCCAAATTTAGGTCCCAATAATATTGGAGGATATAATAATTGGCAGTAGTCCCAGCAGGGCTGACAACAGCCTCAGTAGGGCTGGAAATATCCTCAACAATGGTCTAATCAACCCAATTAGCAAGCCATAATGCCTCCTCCACAGCAACAAGCTCTCATGCCTCCTCCTATAGTAGCTAATAATCCTCCTAAGCTGCCACAGCTACCCGCACAACCTGATCCCAATCCCACTAACAAACCACCAGCTCAGCAGCAGAGCTATGCCTTTCATGACATTCATCTCAGGTCAAGAACTACCCTTGCTTCACCACAACCCCCTCTCATAACCAAAGTGGAGGAGCCTCCTATTGACCATGAAGATGTGTCAGCTCCTATAGCCAAAGAGCCTCCATTTCCTCAGAGATTAGCTCAACAAGCTGAACCCATAGTAAACCATGCTGTAGAAAACTTGATCAATTAAAGTATATAATGGTAAAGATTCCTTTCTTAGATGCTATCAAGGAAGTACCTGCCTATACTAAAGCTATTCGAGAGGCATTCATTAAAAATCTAGGAAGGAGGAAAAAGGATCCCAAGACCATTCATGTCGTCAGCCAGCTCTCTGATCTTATGTTAGACAAGTTTTCTGTACCCAAGTATGCCAATCCAGGAAGTCCTGTGGTTACAGTTACCATCCAAGGTATACAAGTTCCAAATGCCTTACTAGATTTAGGTGTGTCTATAAATGTCATGACCAAAGAAGTCCTGTCTAATCTAAACATTGTTGGTCTCTGTGACACACAAATAATTTTGCAACTGGCTGATAGTTCCACTGTTAAACCTGATGGGGTAAGTGAAGATGTGATCATCACCCTACATTCTTGGGAGTATCCCATAGACTTTGTGATTCTCTCCCCTAAAGTTGATATGGGTGGGTACCCTCTAATTTTAGGATGACCATGGTTGGCCACTGCTAATGCCTTCATAGCTTTCTGGTCAGGAAAGATGACCATCTCTAATGGCGTCAACACCAAAAACTTGACACTCTACTCCCCTGCTCAATCCATGCTACAGGATGAGGATGTCATGTGGCCAGAATTAGATGAACTTGATCTCAAAACCCACTCAATCCAGAAACTCATGGTAATAGGAAGAGAACTGTTTCTAGCCTCTAGGGAAGAAGATGAGATAATTTCATCTATCCTCACTAATGACTATGGCATAGATTCCTAGATGTGTCCGCAATCAGACTGTGTTTTAGAGACTATTTTGACCACTCCACATACATCTCTGTATTCACTATCCTCTAGCTATCTTCATCTCCTATTACCCCATGAGCTGGCTTCATCGCCAATTGCTGAGTTGGCCATGATGGATAAGGTCATAAAAAAGGAAATTAGCCTTGGCAAAGAATTGAATATCATCTCTAACCTATCATTACCCTGCCAAAAATATATCCTACAGCTGCTACAGGAAAACCAACAGGCATTTGCCTAGGATTACACCAACATGAAAGGGATAGATCCTAAGCTTTGTACCCACAGGATCTACATAAGTCCATATTATAAACCCGTTAGGCAACCACAAAGAAGAGTCAATCCTATCCTCAGGGATATAGTCAAAAATGAGCTCCAAAAGCTCCTTAATGTTGGGTTCATCCATCTAATTTCTGACAGCCAATGGGTGTCACCTCTTGTAATAGTGCCCAAAAAAGGAGGTAAATGGCACATTTGGGTGGATTACAGGGAGCTCAATATGGCCACTAAAAAGGACCATTTCCCACTTCCATTCATAGACCAAGTCCTAGACAACTTAGCAGGAAAGAAGTATTTTTCCTTCTTGGATGGGTTCAGTGGTTACAATCAAATTCAAATAGCTCTCGAGGATTAGGAGAAAACTACCTTCACCTATCCTTGGGGAACTTTTGCATATTCTGTCCTCTCTTTTGGCTTATGTAATGCCCCTGCCACTTTCCAGAGAGTAGTCATCAGTATCTTTTCAGACATATCTTTTGATTGTATGGAAATCTACATGGATGACTTCACTACCTATGGGAACACATTTGATGAAGCCAGAGACAATTTGAAAAAGGTCCTCCGAAGATGCCAGGACTATAATCTCTCTCTCAACAGTGAGAAGTGCTTTATGATGATGGAAGAAGGTGTCGTGTTGGGACATTTTATTTCCTCACATGGCATCCAGGTTGACCCCACCAAGATTTCAGTCATTAGTACTCTTACCACACCAGAGAAGAAAAAATATGTCTAGAGTTTCCTTAGACATGCTGGGTATTATAGATGGTTTATCAAGGATTTTAGCCAAATTGCAGCTCCCCTCTATAATCTGTTAAAAAAGCACTCTGATTTTACTTGGAAATCTGAGTGTGATAAGGCTTTCCTACAGCTGAAGGAAGTTCTAACCACTACACCCATATTATGCAGACCAAATTGGGGTTTGCCCTTTCATATTCATATAGATGCTTCTGATTATGTTGTCGGAGCAGTATTGGGCCAGCAAGAGGATGCCATTGAACATGCCATTTATTTTATTAGCAAGAATCTTCAGGGAGTCGAGTTCAATTATATAGTGACATAAAAAGAGTTTCTTGCAGTAATTTATGCTTTGAACAAGTTCAGGCATTATATTACTGGTTACCAAATTTTTGTCCACACTGACCATTCTACAATCCGGTACCTAATGAATAAACCAGCCATCTCAGGAAGATTGGCTTGATGGTTACTACTCATGCAGGAATTTGACATCACCATCATCGACAAGCCTGGGAAAGCCAATGTTGTGGCTGAATTTCTCTCTCTCTTGCACATCCCTAATGATCCTACAACCATCGATGATAGTTTCTTAGATGAACATTTGTTCTTATTGCAAGCACACAATCCATGGTATGCTGATCTTGCCAATTATCTCACAACTGGTCGAACTCCGACCCATTTTTCTTCCAAGGAACTCTGGCTGCTAGCTGAGAAAAGTTTCAACTTTTCTTGGATTGTTGGTTTCATGTTTTACACTGGCCCCGACCAAGCTATGAGACACTGCATTCATGAGGATGAGACTTATGACATCCTCCAGGTATGTCATGATGAACCATGCGGTGGCCACTTTGCAACCAAAAGGACAGCCTTCAAAATACTAACTACAGGGTATTATTGGCCAACTCTCCACAAATATGCCGCTCAGTACACTAAGAAATGTTATTGATGCCAGTGAATGGGGAGGCCTACTAAGACAGATGAGATGCCCCTATAGCCACAAGTGGTGGTCACACCCTTTGATAAATGGGGCATTGATTTTGTGGGTCCAATTGATCCTTTTTCTCAAGATAAGTCTTACATTTTGGTCTATACTGATTATGCTACTAAGTGGGCTGAAGCTAAACCAATGAAACATCCAAGAGACAATAATGTTGCTAAGTTCTTGTATGAGTGCATCTTTACCCACTTTGGTGTTCCAAGGGAAATTGTCTCTGATCAAGGGGTGTGGTTCACATCCAACCTCATTGCTGCTTTGATGGAGGAATACAACATTCATCATGCCAAGTCATCTCCTTACCATCCGCAGGCCAATAGTCAAGTTGAGGTCACTAACCGCAAATTGGAGGCCATTCTTACCAAAACTGTGGTTGTTCATAAGAAGGATTGGGCAGCTAGGCTTCCTGAAGAACTATGGGCTTACCACACTATGTGGAAGTCTACTATAGTATTCACCCCATTCCAACTAGCCTATGGAAAAATGGCAATGATGCCAGTTGAGTTTGAACATAAAACCTTGTGGACAGCATTGGAGCTCAGCCTTGATCTCACTGCAGCTCAACAGGAACGTGTTCTCACCTTGAACAGTCTGGATGAATGGAAGAAATCTTCTTTAGCTAACACTGAGTTGGTGCAACAATAGAGGAAGCTGTGGTATGAAAAGTTTATCAAAGATAACCAATTTTTCATCGGTGACTGAGCTCTCCTGTATGACTCCAGATATCACCACTCTCCTGGTAAGTTCCAAACCCGCTGGTTAGGGCCCTACAAAATAATTGTTGTATTTTCAAATGGTGTTTTGTAATTATCGACCATTGACCCTGTTTGGTTCAAGCTAATGGTTAATGGCCAGCGACTCAAGCTGTACCATAAACCACAGAGAAAAGTTGAGTTCCTGTAGCAGTTTACTCACACTGCAGTCATGATCCTCCTATAGCATAATAATGTGAGCCTCTCGCTCATATTCGGTCTTCACTTTAAAAACTGATCGCATCATCCCATAATAATTACTTTCTTTTGGAAAGTACTTTTCTCCGCAATAAACATTCATTTCATTCTTTCTTTTTTGCCACCCATCCACCTCATCATTTCTCAACGTCAGATGGCACTTACTTCATTCATTTCATGAAGCCACCACTACGTCATCAAGTGTGTGTACTTTTCCTTGGAATTTAAATTAATTAATTCATTTATTAGCTTCACTCTCGTCATATGCACCATGGTGGGACCCTTGGCATACTTAAGTTGGGGGGGAGAGAAAATCTGTGATTTGTCCTATATAACTATGCACATATTGTATGATATATTTTTCAAAACTTTTTAAAAAACTTGTACCTTTTTCACAAATATTACATGTTGTACCCTTGATTGGACAACCTCAAAATGAGCGATTAAATTCGCACAAATAAGCTAGCCAAGGTGTCCATATGAACATCTGTTGAGTAATCATGAATACTTAAATATTTCAAGATATGATAGATATGCATTCATTTCTCCATTTAGCATTTGAAATCTCGAAGTCCAGACCTTTTCATTTTCCTGCAACCTTGTTTTTCTGACCTTCTCTACAAGTTTCTTAATATATCTTGTAAAACATCTTTGCATTTCTTGTACATTCTTGTGGTGTGTATTCTTCAAACTCTACAGACATGGGTGGCGATTTAATTCATTTTGAACCCATGGTTCACGACATTCTGTTAAACAATCAAGACTATAGGCTATTATTCTAGGCCAGAGGATGGATGGATTACATTCTAAATCTCACTAGTCAGAATGAGAAGGTAGCATTACAATTCTTAAGCACACTCCGTGACGGGGTAGCTACTGTTAAAGGACTAAGGGTACCATTTTCACAAGAAATTGTAGCAGAAGTAATGGGGTTACCGCAGGAAGGCGAGGAGTTTCCAGAGAATTTTTACCTAGCAACTATGAGAGCATAGTTTACTCTACACACAGACCCACCACCAGAGATTGACAAGAAACAAGGCACCAGCAGATTGTCTTTACCAGAAACCTTTAAGTAATGTGCAATTTTTGTGATCAAATATTTCACCTGTGAGGGTCGACAAGCCTATCTGCATGTAATACATTTCAAATTCTTGAGTTTTTTAAGGCATGACAACAGACCTATCAACGTGCCAAATTTCCTCTACAACATTCTGCAAAAAAGAGCTGTGGTAGTGCAGGAAGGTAAGCCTAACAATGTCTCCCATAATTGTCTCATTAAGCTTATAGTAGAGAAGACATTACAAGACTACCCTAATGTAACATGGGAAGAATTCTTGGAAGGGAAATTAGAAGAAACCCTAAGACCGTTAGGGAGTAGGGTTGGCAGAAGACTCCAAACAAAGTAGGGGGGTTTTAAAATCATTGAGGAACTAGGAGCAGGTTCGTCCTTAGCAAGGAAGCCTAGGACTAAAAATTCTAGGCGTCCTACTGAAGCTTCTACATCTGGGTCATCCCAGAACACGGGAAAACAAAAAATTTTGGAGAAAGAAGTCTAGGAGAAAACTATTCCTCCTTCTGATGATACAACTTATACCCCTGCTGAAAAAGGGAAGGAAAAAGAAAAGTCAGCTACCTCTGATAAGAAAGCAGATCCTACAACTTCAGGTATTTCATGAAAGTGAAAGAATGCTAATAGGAAGGAGGAAACTCCTTTATGAATAAGCATCAGGCAAAGGAAGGGTAGGGCCACAAATATGCCACCAGAAAATGCAGTGGTCAACTTTGATTCTCCTGAGTTAGAAGAACCATCAGGAGGTAAACAATCTTCTGAGGTTGTTGTGGACGAAGAATGTGTAGTAATTAAGGATGATTCTACTTCTGAGGAGCAAGAATTTAGATTCCAGAGAAGGGATTCATCTACCCAGGAAACCCAAATCAGTGATGATTTCATTGAAGCAGATAATAATGATGACTTCTCTAAGGGAGACCCTGTTCCTAATGAAGGTATGCCGAATTCACCCCCCACAATAATAGAATAGCATTTATTTGAAGACAATTCTGATGTTGCTATGAGTGGAGATACACTTCCTATATCAGAAGGGGAGGATCTGTTTAGAGAAAACCCTAGCATTGACATGATGACCGAGCAAGTTTCAAATCAGGAGTTGAACAAACTAGTTGCTATAGCTCAGCAATATAGTAATCCAGAAAGGGCCATCATAATTCATTCAAAGTTTTTGGGAAATACAACTACAAGAAATGATGGATCAACAGGACAAAATCATGATGAAGGTGAGTTACCAGAGCTACCTTGTCCTGTAACTTCGTTCTCTTTTATTTTTTGGTTAGTTAATCATGGAAAGAGAACAATGGAAAAGGCAGAAGAAAGATTTAAATCGGGTTATTGATCAAACTTTTCAAGAGTTGGTAGAGAAGGAGGAAGAGGTAGAACAGCTCCAAGAAAGATTGGCTAAGGTAACATCAGTTATCCCTGACCTGATGAACTGTAGGTCCCCTTCCTCAGTATATGCCATTTTTCTTAAGGGACAATTATTGAATTATCAATTGACCAATATAGTCAGGGGCAAGTCTCCTTTGTTAAAAGAGCCCTTTCAATTTTTTCAAGCCTTCCATAATTCTCCTGCAGCCATACAAAACTTATTATGTGAATTATTCCTACATAATCTAGTTGTACCTAACGATAGGGTTTGGAATCCACTACCCTATGTCAGAGATATCCAGCTTAGGGCACTCATGTCCTAGATATAGAATGAGATTAGTAGGGAGTCTCAGGCTAAAATTTATAGGGAATTAGAGGATGAAATTCCTCTACACTTATGGTCAGAGGCTAAACATCCCAAAACATACTATTATGACTGGATGAAGTTAGCACAGTCAGACTCTAGGGAAAAGATCATCAACCCTCTCAAGGATGCAGCCTACAATGAATACACTCAGATGGTAGAAATTGAATTAGCTAAGGCCACAAAATCCCTCCAATGGCACTAGATTACTATGATAGCAGATATGAGGAATAAGGAACCCCATTCACCGCTTAATTTTTCAATGGCAAATAAGCGTGCTCCCTAGTATGTCATGTTGGGAAAAGAAATAAAAAGCTACTAGCTTCCATTAACATTCCAACCACCTCTTCTTTTTTCACCTCTTCTGCCTAATTTAGGAAACTTGGAAAATCATGACATGGCAGCCGAGGTCAGAAGGTGGGAAGCATTCAGGGACAAAAAGGGGTTTTACTAGAGTTTTTCTAATGGAGGAGTTGGACAGAAAGCAGTTGTGGATCTCAGAACGCACGCCAGGTTAAAGAACTACCTCTTTGCTTGAGGCTCAGTGAAGGATTAAGCTAGGGGGAATGATAAGGCTGAGATAGGGCCATATAGTTTTATATTTTCATATTTTTTATGGCTACTTTTGAAAGACTTCATATGTTTTCATGATACTTTTCAGACTTTTAATATTTTAGAACTATTATATCTATGGGTGTATGCAAATATATGTGAAATGTTTTTAAAATAAATTTTTTAAATATGCTATCTATGTGATTGTATGGATATATGGAATTAAATTTGATACCTTTCTGTCTTAACTTAAGTGGGGTGGGTCTCCTGTAGCCATATGATGGAGAGCGAGGTAGTAAATATACTTGTTATGAATTCTCTGTCTTGGATATGTTCACGCACTAACCCTTTTTTTAGAGGCAATGGATCCATGAATAAAGAGGGAGTCAACATAAGAGGAAAAGAGTAATACTCTGAAAGGAGAAACCGTTGCAAAGCTCATAATGGTTCTACTACCGCGGGTGAGAATAAGTCCTGTTGCAGATGAATCACAGCTGAAATGGTCACGATGGAGTCAATCTAGCAGCAGAGTGTTCCTAGATTTTATGAAAGTATAAATGTAGTTTGTTCCTTAAGGTTAAGTTGTTGGTCATGTTCTTGATGACTGTCATATCCCTAATGTTGGGGAAGTCCTAGTCAATAGGAGTTTGTTTCAAGTTATTATTAAATAAGCTAGAAGTTCTATTCCCAGTAGTTAGTCGATAGATAGAGAATTATTATTACAGTACTCTATTGTATTTCAGAAGGAGATATACAGTCTTATTGTTTGTATCCTATGTAATCTATGTTTTATGAATAAATTATGAGAGCTTCAACTTCTAGTATCTGAGATCTTGTTTATTCACATTTCCGTGGGGGCCCACACGGGAGGTGAATCTAATTTGTAGTTAAGTAGGTTGCAAGTTATTTCAGTAAGTAGATTGCAAGTTATTTGAAGCAAGTAGGACTCTATTGCTCCTGCAGCCACTAGTGACAATACCAGTGGTTGTTCCTACAGCAAAGGTAGTTAGCTATTTTATCATTCCTACAGCATAGGATTAAACTTACTATTTCAGCAAGTCACTTCATCTTTAGATTACGTTGTTGGCATTTTATTTCCTAGTTTAGTTCCTTTCAAGCATTTTTCATTCACTATAATGATGGCTTTTAGAACAGATTAGAGAATATACTTTGCTATCATCATCTCAAGTCTACGCTCCCCGGTCAATAATTTAAATGAGTTCAATGTATTGCTTCTAGTAGAAAGGATGCATAATCCTTAACTATAAGAGGTATTATATAGAGAAGTCATGCAACACAATGTAAAACTTGCTCAAAACTTGCCCAAATGGATTGATATAAACTCAACCCTCCTAGCATTTTAGGATATGACTATGCCCTAACTGAAACTGCACTTAGTCTGTATAGTACTTCACTACCCTGCATAAGAATGCTCAGTGTTTCACCTCCAAACCACTAACCAAACAGTACATGCTCGCCTAGGGCTTGGAACTAAAAATAGCAACTCGACTTTCCCTAACTCCTAATTCTACATATATATAGACCATTGACTCCCCTAACATTTCCATCTAACCTTAGGAATATTCCATGGTTAGATTTCATGGGGGAGCCATGAATCAACTGACTAGTCAGGACAGGACTAGTGAACACATAAAACACAAAATATTTTATCTAAGACCTTACACTACCTCTAAACAACTAGCTTAATGAATGAAAGGTCCTTAAAACTATCCTAGGAACACAAAATAATAATTAATTTCAGTCTTTCAATCCATTAGATATGACTGTCATGAAAAAATGCTTGGGATTCCTGAATACACAGAGTTGCAGAGCTATTTCACTATTCAAAACTTGTTACAATCTATGACCATCATCAAGATTCGAGCCTCTCCTAACATTAGATGCCTCATTCCATCTTTCTAGTCCTTGTTAGTCGATTACCCACTCCTATTTTATATGGGGATCTAAGGTAACCGATTTGCATGCAACATTTGCAATAATTGCAAATGTTGTCATAGCAACTTTTGGCATCTTTACCATTATGCCTCCTCCTTGAGTTTTATGACCTCTAACCTCTTCATTTAAAGGATCCAAGACCATTTATGACCATATGGCATCTCTATGACATCATTTATGTGTTTAGGGCACATTCATGGCTTAAATCCAACATTTAAGCAACTAAGCCTAAGAAATATACAACTACTAACAATGGCTAATTTAGTGACCATATACCTAATTACTAACTCACTTATCCCACATTGCAATGACCTTCTAATTTCTACAAACAACCTACCTATCTTGACTTGGCCAATGTCAAGTACAAGCTAAAATGATCAAACTATGGAGGTTAGCCTAGGTGTGCTCCTACACCAACCACCCTGATATTTACTTAGCTTAAAAAATTTGTGTTTGTCACATGTCATGTGTTGTGAACATACATTGTCTATGATCCATTCAAATTTATTATCAATATGTGATATTAATGCCTTTTCTTCACGGATAGATACTTCCTCTTTGATTTCCACAAAACCAAGTGTCTTATTTTTATCTACATCATCATCATATGCATCATCATGAACATAATAACAATCCTTTTCCTTCTTATGTTTTTGATACTTAGGTTTATTCTTAGGAATCCTAGTTGGACATCTAGAAGAAAAATGACCAATCTTGTTACAATTAAAGAATTTTAAAGGTAATTTGCCTTCAAAATTACCTTGAACTTTGTTTTCTGTTTTTGCAATCATGCCTAGGATCTTTTCATCCACTCTATTTTTTATTTCTTCAATGTGTACCCATTTCTTAGCATATTCTCCCAATTCTTCATTATATTTTCCTGCTCTGCTAGTACCTATAAGATTTTTTTCTTCTTTTCTTTCTTTATGTACTATCGCCTTGAATGTTGTCTCAACCTTAGGTAAGGTCTCCTTAATTTCTGTGGTCTCAAATATTGTTATCTTGGGTACTAATATTTCCCTTGTGAACATCCAAGTCAATGGAATGATTTCCTCTATGGAATGTACTTTAGTTCTATATGTTGGTGTCAAAGATCTTAGAATCTTTGAAATGACTGAACATCCTCAGTGTAAGTTCCTCCATTATTTATGATCCCTGTCACACATTTTGTAACCTTCTGAACAACCATTCTTATTGTTTCATCTTCTTTCATTTGAAGTGTCTCCATCCATTCTCTCCAATTCTTAATTTTTCCTCACTTAGTGTATGTATCTCCCTCATTTAGTGGTATCAACCCTCCCCATATATCTTTCACTTATCAATGCTTCTCTGGTTATCATTTTGTATAAAAACATCTTCTTATCATCTTTAGTTGTAGAAAGATCTTCCAAATCATCTTCCATCTTGAGTGCTACATCTTTATTAGTTATTAACCAATAATCTATGCCTAGATAGAAAAAATGAGTCTTCATCTTTTCATTCCATGCATCAAATTTCTCAGCATCAAACATGGGACTTTTTTTATTGAAGTAAGACATTGTGGATCATTTTCCTCAAGTTGTCAAGCTTTCTCTCGGAGGACCAACTACTATAATACCAATTATTAGAATAACAATGTCCCAACCGAGTGAGAAGGGGGGTGGATAAGTTGATTCCAAACCTATTCAACTTAATTGCAATTAAATATTTTCCACTTAAATAGATGAAAAATAATCACAACACAGGTGAACACAATAACACTAATATTTTTTCTCAAGGAAAACCATGTTAAGGGGAAAACCCCGATGGGAATGATGCCCACAAATATCAGCACTATAAGTATTAAGACCATGTTAAAATTCCTTGCACTGTTAGGAGCTAATTATTACAATAGGTGAGTTCTTGTTAAAGGAAAGGCCCTCTTAGGAGTCAAGAACCCTATTAGGGGTATTATCATGAAAACTTGAACTGTCCTCTAGTGTATTATTGCCAAGAAAATCTCATCCTTGTACCTCAGTGCACAATTATCTTCTCTATTATAAGAATTCCACTCAGCCCTTAGGATTATTGGAATTTTTTTCTAATATTGTTGGTGGCATTCATGTTTTGTCACTGATGTCCACATATGTTCCTATGGAGGCAGGACAGATTGATTATCACTGTGGCTTGATGACTAACAGAAGTGTTCAGGTACTGTATGGTTGATTCAGAATGAAAAAAGATGGTGATGTGTATAGGGATATGTTTTTATCTTATTCCTAAGGTCGCATGGCTTAATATTTTAGATTGAGTGAGTTATAGATGGTTTAGTGAAGACTGGGTACTGGACTATGACATTGATCTTTGACTAAGTTGGTCTCTATGTTTTGAGGATAACTTGCATGTGATATGGATTCATGATATGCGAGCTTGGAGAATGTTAGGAGACATGTTGAGGAATGTTTTTTATAGGTACCATGTGTATCTTAGAAAGGGGTTAAGTAATTATATATGCATTGGGGAAGTCTTATGTGGCTAACCTATTTGCTTATTATAAATATGTATAAAAGAAAGATTGTTTTATTTTATGGAAGTGTGGAGAATAGCGAAGTGTGGAAGCTGAAAGCTTGTTTGTGTAAAGTATGCTATATGTAGAGTAGAGGATGTGATTTAGAGACTTCATTAGAGCTAATCAAGAAAAGACATTTGCTATAGGATAGTTCACTAGAATGTATATTTTTTATATACACTTGTATTTCAGACAGTAAGTTGTGAGGGTGGATTTAACCTTCTTTAGGCAGTGTGCCTGGGAAGTGAGCCTACTATTACTCTTGAATCATAACTGGGCCTATCCTTTGACATGGACTATGTACTATAATGCATTAATAATCTCCTAATAAGGCTAAATCTTTTAGCATGGATATTATACTCTTAGTATATCATCTGTGGGTGCTAATTCCCACTAGGGTTTTACCTTTAACAAGTTTTCCCTGACAACAAAGGATTGTGTTATGGTGTTGCATTTACTGTGTTATCATTTGTTAAATTTTTATTTTATAGTGTTTAATGTTTAATAATCTGGGTCACATCTTATTCAACCCTCCCCCCCTCTCAGTTGTGTTGGTGGACTATTATTCACAAAAATTGGTATCAAAGCTTCTGGTTCTTAGAGAGAAATCTTAACAGCTTGAGGTGATCCTGAAAATGACATATTGCATGAATGATAGTCCAAAGTTTGGTCCTAAAAACTTTAATAGTTGGAAAAACAAAATAAGAACTCATTTGATGTGTTTGGGAATTGATTATTGGATGATTATAAAGAAGGATGAACCTATCAAGATTGGAGATGAACTAGATAAAGCTATTGATGGTGAAAAGAAGATGTTTTCTTATAACATAGTTGCAAGAGAAGCACTAATTAGTGTGCTCTCTAAAGGTGAATTCACAAAGGTTAAAGACTTGGATTCTGCACATAAAATTTGCTCAAGATTAGAAGCACTATATGAATGAGATGAGTTTACTATGCAAGAGAAGTTGCATAACTGGAAGATAAGGATGGAAAATATGAAAATGAAAGATGATGAGAACATTAGAGAATATGTATAGAGATTTACAGAGGTTGTTATGGGAATTAGAAACTCTGGAGGCACATACAATGAAGAAGAAGTGATTGAAAATATTCTTAGATCCTTGACACTTGTTTACAAAACTAAAGTGAAAGTTATAGAGGAGATCATACCTTTGACGACGAACTTCAATAGATAGATGTTGATTTCTAAATTAACTACCTTTTAGGCTATAGAATTGGGAGATTCATTACCTAAAGTTGAGACATAATTTAAGGAAAATATGCATAAAAATAAAAAGACTTTATAAGGGACTGTGAGCACTAGTAGGAGTGACTTGAGAGAACTTGGTGACTATGTTGATGACTTGGAATAGATATAGGAAGAAGAAAGAAAGTTGGATGAAATTGTGACCCTGACAGCTAGAAGAGAAAAGAGAAGTAAGGGTAAGTTTGAAGGAAAGTTACCTTTGAATTTTTTTTCATGTAATAAGATAGGTTATTTTGAATCTAGATGTCCTACAAGGGTTCCTAAGAATAAATTGAAGTTTTATAAACGTAAGTACTCCAAGGATAAGGAATGTTACTATCCTAGTGAAGGTATTTCTAATGATGATGCTATTAATTATGATGAGATTAGATTTATTGCTATCAAGGATAATGAACCTATTCATGAAGAGAGAGCCCTATTGTCACATGTTGAAAAAAAATCTGAATGGGTCATAGACAGTGGTTGTTTGCACCATATGACTAGAGATACAATTACATTTTCTAAGGTAACCAAGTATGATGGCGATGTTGCATGAGATTTGGTGAGAATAATCCTAAGATTATCATCAGAGTTGGATCTATTTCTTTGGATGGAAAGAATAATACTGATGATGTGTTACTTGTTGATGGACTTAAGCATAATTTGTCAAGTGTTCGACAACTAGTGGATAAATTTTATCAATTTAAATTCATTGATGGGAAATGTTCTATCAGAAGCAAGTCAGGAGAACTTATCACATCTGGTACTAATTTGAGAGGTAATGTATTTTAATTGAATACATATGAGACTTCTTTCTTTGTTGCAAAGGTTGATGACAATTGCTTATGGCATAGAAGATTTTGTCATGTGAATTTTGATAATATTGTGAAGGAAAGTATGACTAATGTTGTTAGAGATCTACCAAAGATTGGGAAACCATCTAGAACCATGTGTAGATAATGTGTAATAGGGAAACAAACTAGAAGCACTTTTAAAATAAAATCTTTGTGAGAAAAAGGGAAGTTGGATCTAGTGCACACAGATCTGTGTGGTCCTACAAGAATGAGGTCTTACTATGGTGAAACGTATTTATACTCTTTTTTGATGACTTTTCTAGGATGATGTGGGTTACATATCTGAGAGAGAAATCTGTAGCTTTTGACAAATTCAAGATATTCAAAGAAAAAGTTGAGAATGAATCAGGTTTAAAGATAAAATGTTTGAGATTAGATAGAGGTGGGGAGTTTACTTCAAATTTGTTCAATACCTACTCTGAAGAGCATGGAATATATAGGCAAACATATGCTCCTTGGACACCACAACATATTGTGATATCAGAGAAAAGAAATAGAACAATATTAGATGCTGCAAGAACCATGTTGCTAGAAGGAAATGTATCACATGTTCATTGGAAAGAAGCTGGTGGTACTATTGTTTATACTTTAAACATAATTCATATTAGAGAAGGTACAAGTAAGACTCCTTATGAATTATGGTTTAATCATACTCCTACTATGAAATATTTAAGAATATTTGGTAGTAAATGTTATATAAAAAGAGATGATGAGATAGGAAATTTTGATGCTAGAAGTGATGAAGAAATCTTCCTTGGTTATTCCACTAAGAGAAAAGCTAATAAATGTTTCAATCTGAGATTTAGGAAGATGATTGAAAGTTACAATGTGAGGATTGATGAAAATTTCCACATTCACGAAATAATATATGACTATAACCAAACTATAGAGATCAAGGAGGTAATTCCACATCAAGAAGAACCTTTTGAGATTGACCATGAGATTAAGGTATGTCAAGATGAATCAAATGATCCTATTGAAATTCCTAAGACTCCAAGGTAGGTTAATAAAAACCATTCTAATGATCAAATTATTGGAAATGTAAATAAAGGCATGATGACAAGATCAAGATTAAGAGATGAAATTTGTTTGATTTCTCAAGTTGAACCAAAATCTATTGATGAGGCTTGTAGAGATAAATCTTGGACTAAGGCTATGCAGGAAGAATTGGAATAGATAAAGAAAAATAACACTTGGGAACTGGTTCCTAGACCTAAAGATAAGAATGTTATAGGAACTAAGTGGGTTTTCAAAATCAAGCTGAATGTAGAAGGACTGGTTGTAAGAAATAAAGAAAGATTGGTTTGTAAAGGCTACTCACAATAAGAAGGTATAGACTTTGAAGAGACATTTTCTCCTCTTGCTAGGCTTGAGGCTGTAAGATTATTTCTTTCTTATGTTGTACACAAAGACTTCATAGTATATTAGATGGATGTTAAATGTGCATTTCTAAATAGAGATCTAGAAGAGGAAGTATATCTTGAACAAACAGATGGATTTCCTCTTACAGAAGATGAGGATATGGTTTGCAAGTTAAATAAGGATTTTTATGGACTGAAACAAGCACCTAGAGCATGGCATGCAAGATTGGATAGGTATCTACATCATCTTGGTTTTTAGAAAGGTAATGTAGACAAGAATTTGTACTTAAGGACTAGTGAAGATGGAATTCTAATAGTTGAATTTTTTGTTGATGATATCATTTTTGGAGGAAATGATGTAATGAGTAAAAATTTATCTAAGGAATTGGAAAATTAATTTGAGATGTCAATGATTGGTGAGATGAAATTCTTCCTTGGACTGCAAATTAATTAGAACAACAATGGTATTTTTTATTTCTCAAACAAAGTATATTAAAGAAATGCTGAAAAAATTTGGAATGGAAGATTGTAAACCTATTGGAACACCTATTGTTACCAGTCACAAGCTTACTACTACTAACAAATCTCAAAATGTTTTTCAGACAAAGTATAGATCTATGATTGGAGGCTTACAATATCTCACTCGCACTGGACTAGATATTGCTATTGTAGTTGGAATTTCAGAAAGATATCAAGCAAATCCTAAAGAGACATACCCTGCAGTTGTGAAAAGAATATTTAGATATATGAAAGGAAGACTTGATTATGGCTTATGGTATAATAAATCTGACGATTTTGATTTGCATGCTTATACTGATGTTCATTGGGCAGGAAATGTTGATGATAAAAATAGTACGAGTGGTGGTGCATTCTTTCTTGGGAGAGATTGGTTTCTTGGTTAAGTAAAAATCAGGATTGTATAGCCCAGTCTACTACTGAATCATAACTTATGTTGTTTCTTCTATAAATTGCACAAAGATTTTTTGTATGAAGAAAATACTAAAGGACATTGGGATAACATTTGATGAGCCATTCGTCATCCATTGTGGTAAACTAGTACAATGAATATGTCACAGAATCTAGTTATGCATTTAAAAACTAAACATATTTCCATCAAGTATCATTTCTTGAGAGACAAGGTTGTAGAAAAGGAGATTATATTGGAGTATATTAGCACAAAGGAATAGGTAGAAAATATATTTATAAAACCTTTTCCAAAGGATGACTTGGAGTATCTTAGCTCGATATGCTTGGGGTGAGAGCCCCTCCCTGTGAGAACTAAATTGATGCAGGAATGCATCAGTCCAGTTGCTTTCAGAGCTATATCATTTTTTGGACTTGATGTATATATGGATCTACTCCTCAGTGGGAGTGATCGCATGAACAATATAGAACACATTTGGGTGATTTTGCACCTGATAGTTGCAGTCATGAAGATTTGAAAAAGATACACCTTGAAGAGGAAAGATGTTTAAAAGAAGATATATGGCACATTCTTCCATTGTTGTCAAAGGGGGAGAGATTTTATATGAAAATTTCTACTATTATAGGGAGAACTGTGATGAGGATGTTGAGAAGATTGTATTGAGAGTGAGTACTTTTGGGTTGATGGATATCTCCATATGTTGCCATAAATGCAAAAGGGGGGAAATTTTTGGAATTGGTTTCTTATATTGTTGGTGGTATTCATGTTTTGCCACTAATGTCAATATATGTTTCTATGGACACAAAACAAACTGGTTATGACTATTTCTTGATGACTGACAGTTTAGTGTACACATTCTCTATGATTGATTTAGAATGACCAAAGATGGTGTGATGTGTATGGGGATATGTTGTGATCTTATTTCTAAGGTCACATGGATTAATATTTCAAATTGAGTGAGTTACAGATGTTTTAGTAAAGGCTGGGTACTGGACTGTGATAGTGATCTTTGATAGAGTCTAGTCTCTGTGTTTCGATGATAACTTGTGTGTGATATGGATTCATGATATGTGAGCTTGGGGAATGTAAGGATACAAGCTAAGTAATTTTCATTGTGATTCTTTGGTGGTAGGACTCTTGGTGACATCATCTATGGCATTTGTTTTCAAGAAGACCTATTTGGGGCCAACTTCAGAGATGTAGTGTGTATTGTGGAGTGCGAGAGTCAATTACAGATCTTGGATTATATTTGATGCATTGTAATTGATGTTTACTTGTTATAGGTACCATGTGTATCTTATCAAGGGGTTAAGTAATTATTTATGCATTGTGGAAGTCTTAATTGGATGACCTATTTTCTTATTGTAAATATATATATATAAAATATTGTTTTATTTTATGGAAGTGTGGAGAACAATAAAGTGTGGAAGCTGCGAGCTTGTTTGTGCAAAGTACGCTAGATATAAAGCAGAGGATGTGATTTAGAGAATTCATTAGAACTAATCAAGCAAAGAGAGTTGCTATTAGATAGTTCAATAGATTGTATATTTCTTATATATACACTTGTATTTCAAATAGTAAGTCTTGAGGTTGGATTTAACCTTCTTTAGGCAGTGTGCCTGGGCAATGAGCCTATTGTTACTCTTGACTCCTAACAAGGTCTATCCTTTAACAAAGAATATGTACTGTATTGCATTAATAAGCTCTTAAAATGGATAAATCTTTTAGCAAGGATACTATACTCTCAGTACATCACTTGTCAGTTCTAATTCCCACTGGGGTTTTACCTTTAACAGGGTTTTCTCGACAATAAATGATTTTTTTATAGTGTTGCATTTACTGTGTTACCATTTGATTAAATTTTTGGTTTATAATATTTAATTTTTAATAATCCATCTCACAACTGATTGAACCCCCCCTCTCAGTTGTGTTGGTGGACTATTATTTCTAACAAGGCTCTCATATCCATACATAGGACGATTTACAACCAAAAGAGAATCATCCTTTTATACAAGTTACAAACATTATTTCATGGGGTCAAAAATTATAAGACTTCTCCTATAATCAAATAAATACTTAAACCCAAGAGAGGGATGTACATGAAATCCTTATCCACATTGCATCAATTAAAAATCACAAGTCTTTCGGCCACAAAATCACAATTATCCAAGCATACATTACTATTCTCAGGTCGGGTTCCAACTAGATATCCGTTGGCAATTACATCATGGATGACATCGAAAAACACCAAAACACTCTACGATCACACAATAGACTATTCAGTGTGTCTACTAAAATTTATCAATCTTGCATATTAAAATACATCATTGCACTCATGTTATACTCCAAATAGTGAGACCAACTTTGTGAGTTTCCTAGTCACTGTTCCTGTAGCTAGTCTTCACCAATTCCTCCATAACTTGAACAAATGACCATATGAATGTCTGCAATCATAACCTGATGTAGTAAACATATCTTGAAACATAAATATTTAATTAAATCAAAATATTTAAATATTTGAACTTTAATTAATTCTCTCAATTAAACATAGGTATTTAATTAATTCTAATTAAATAAATACCCTATATTTAATTCCAACATTAATCAATTCAATAAATAACATAGTAAATCACACAAAGAAAAATACATACAACTGAGATCAACCAAAATAAACTCAATCACACAAAAGGATGGGATTCACGAATTCATGTCAACTAGACGAATCTGGGTAAGGTTGAAAAACTGATACTCATCCAATCTTAGGACAATTAGGCTTAGGGTAGGGTTTTGGGTTTGACTATTAACTCCCCTTTTTACCATTAAGACTAATATATGGGCACACTCACTCCTACCAATTCAAGGAAAATGATGCCATGTACCTGCAAACTTGACACCACAAGAACAAGCATGTACAACCAATATAAATATAGAAAACAATGATAAGGATCAATCGAACACGTGGATATCGCAATGCAAGTAAATATGTCTCCATCCTATACCACATCAAACATGCCAAAAAGTACATCAACACATATAATAACCATACACATGCATGTATGGGGTAAGTACATCATAGTTCTACCATCAAAATATAATATCACATCGTGATAATATCATCATCTACCTACGCAACACCTGATAAACATATAAACATCATGATCCAAAATCAAAGTCCACTAAAATGATAAATGCTTACATGAAATATAGCCTAAAAGAAATTGGAAAATCAACTAAAAGAAAACTGTGGGTGGGTATCAGATCCACCCCCTAGGATTAGGGTTACTCCTGGAATCCTATGAAAAAATAAGGATATAAATCCTGTAATCTTGTTGCATCCTCCCAAGTCACTGATGACTCATCATTTGGGTCCCATCGGACCCTTACCTTCTTGATGGTGCGACCCCTGAGGGTCAAACCCTGCTGCTAAAGAATACGAATTGGCTCCAAAGCTAGTGGCCCATCCTCTACTTGTAAAGAATTCCAATCAAGAACATACAAATTATCTGCAATATAGCGTCTAAGAATAGAAACATGGAAAACATCATGAACACAAGATATGATAGGTGGACAAGAAATATGGTAAGAAACTAGTCCTATCCTCTATAGGATCTCAAATGGCCCAAAAAAAAAAGGTGCCAACTTCGAACCCTTTCCATAAAGGATCAGACTCTTCCATGGCCACACTCTCAGGAACACTCTATCCCCAACTGCAAACTGTCTATCCACCCTGTGAGCATCTGCATATTTCTTATGTCTATCATGTGTAGTGACCAAATGCTCACAAATACGCACTACCTTCTACTCCATGTCTCAAAGCATCTCTGGACCAAGAAGAATATATTCCTCCAATCTATCCAACTCAAAGGTGTATGACAAGGAAGGCCATACAAAGTATGGAAAGGTGACATGCAAATGGAGCTGTGATAATGATTATTATATGCAAACTCGAAGCTAGATAAAAATAGTCTTCCCAATGAGTCTATCTATCCATGACATACATCCTCAACATATCCTCAAGCACTTGATTAATCCACTCTATCTTTCCATCAGTCTCAAGATGGTATGTCAAACTAAAATTTAGTTGGGCACCAAGATCATGCTACAATGAGGACCAAAATGTAGAAGTGAACAAAGGATCTTGATCTGAGATAATCCTAGGAGGAATTCCATGTACTCTCACAATATCCTATATGAATTTGATGTATAAGATGATCTCATAAGGGAGAAATGTGCCACCTTGGTCAACCGATCAACAGTCACCATGATAGAATCATGTCTATGAGGAGTCAAAGGCAAACCAACAATGAAATTCATAGATATGATATCCCACTTCCAATATGGGATGAGATTTGGTTGTAAAATCCCTGCTAGATGCTGATGTTCTACCTTAACCCTCTGACACTCTAAGAACCTATCCATAAAATCAGCAATGTCACGCTTCATACCAAACTAATTGTAGAGCTTTCAAAGGTCTGTGTGCATCTTCTTGACACTAGGATGTGTCGAATAAGGTGCACAATGAGCCTCAGATAAAACTAATGTATGTAGAAAATCTAATGGTGGTACATAGATCTTCCTTGTGTGGTACAAAAGACCATTTGACTCCATAAAAAATCCTAAGAATCTATCCTTCAATGGTCTCCCTGACTCAATCTCTGACTTCACCTCCCGATACAAAGTATCTCTAGGAAGCGCTTGGAGAATCCTACTCTACAAATCCACACTGAGTATCAATGCTAGAATAGCCTTTTTCTTACAGTTCAAAGCATCATCTATCACATTCTCCTTATCCAAAATATACTTGATCTAAAATTCATACTCACAAAGGAACTCCATCAACCTTCTCTATCTAGAATTCACATTAGGGTTGGTAAAGATGTACTATAGACTATGATGATCATTGTGAAGCTCAAACTGATGTCCCAACAAGAAATGTCTCCATCAGACCAATGCATGAACAAATGTGGCTAACTCAAGATCATTTGTAGGGTAGTCAACTTGTGATCCTTGAGTTTGTGAGACTCATACGCAATCACTCGTCCTTCTTGCATAAGGATGACACCAATCCCCTCCAATGAAGCATCAACACAAACCATAAAGTCACCCACTAGATTAGGTATTGCTAAGATAGGTGCACTATTCAAACACCCCTTAATGTTTTGAAATGCCTCCGCACACTTCTCTGGCCAAACAAATTTATTCCCTTTCATCTGAAGACAAGTGATAGGATGTGCAACTCTAAAGAAGTTCTTAACAAACCTGTAGTACTATCTAGCTACACCCATGAAGCTACAGACCTCATACACATTAAAGGGTGCTGGCCACTCTACAATTGCTTGTATCTTTGAAGGATCTATTGAGATACCTTCTCCATAAATCGCATGTCCTAGATACTGAACCTCTGACTAAAAAAAATTGCACTTTGCCAAATTGACATACAACTGATTTTCCCTCAGGCACTACAGTACCTATTGAAGATGCCCTTCATGTTCTTCTATGGATTTAGAATATATCAATATGCCATCCAAGAAGACAAGCACAAAGTGATCTAGATACTTACGAAAGACTCCATTCATCAAGAACATGAATACTGAGGGAGCATTCATCAAACCAAAAGGTACCACTATAAATTCATAGTGTCCATAGGGAGTGTAGAATGAATTCTTGTGGATATATGCATCCTAGATATAGAAATGATGGTACCCTGATCTGAGATCAATCTTAGACAACACCTTGGCTCCCTTAATCTAATAAAAAAGCTCATCAATCCTTGGCAAAGAATACCTGTTCTTGATCATTACCTTGTTCAACTGTCTATAGTCAATGCATAAGCATAAAGATCCATCCTTCTTCTTAACAAAGAGGATAGGTGCTCCCAAGGAGAAACACTAGGTCAAATTCTTCCCTTTGCCAATAATTATTCCAACTACAGCTTCAACTCACTCAATTCATCAGTAGTCATCCGATAAGGATCTCTAGAGATAGGTCCTGCTCCTCGAATAAGCTTAATGAAAAAACCTATTTCACACTTTGGTGGCATACCTGGAATCTCACTCGGAAAGACATCTATGAGCTCCAGCAAAATAGGATTATCAAGGGTCTTGACTTCACTCTCCACCTCATCTATCATATTCATAATTACTGAAAACACATGGAAATCCTTTCGCATAAATCATATGAAGAGATATGGGACGTGGAATTCTCATAATCTGACAATCCTTACCCACATCATCCTTGCATTGGATGGTCTTATGTCTACAATCAATGTTATCCTATGAGATCCCAACCAATTTATTCCCAATATAGCCCCATATGATCCCAAAGGAATCACACAAAGATCAACTGAGGTAATGAATTTACCTAAATTCAACTCACACTTATGGACCAAATAATCTATGGCTACTTTAGCCCCTGAAGCTAACTCCACTTTCTATCATTCATCTTTCTTTGCAGCCACTAGCCTACTTCGCTCAACTAAGAAAGGAGATATCAATGAATCTATAGCTCTGGAATCAAATAAAATAGAGATAGAAATACTTGAATGGCACCTGAAGTCTCTACCACGGTACCCTGATTCTCTACCTAATTGTGATCCAAAGACAGAAACACTATATGAGATCATGCCACATCTCCCATTGTAGGCTTTAAAGCTAGTGACCTCTGTGGTGAATACTAAGGTTCTCACTGAGGACAATTAATTGCAATATGGCCAAATAGTCCACATGTAAAGTATCCATTCCCTCTACTATTGCCTCTCCCAACGGAGGGCGCACTCGATTGCTGGAAACTACCTCTACTGGCACTATGTTGTGCACTCTATGCAGGATGACTAGACTGGTTACACCTGAAGCACTGACTATTACAGAAGTTCTTACCACTCTGAGTAGGAGGAAGAGGCATCTGATGCTACTAGTTTTGATTTCCCCTAAAGAAGTTAGGTGGCTTCTTTAATTTTCCAGTGCCATGTGACTGGTTACCTTTGAACCCTGAACCTAATGCACCACTTGTCTGAGCACCATGATAACCTCTATGTCCCAAGGCAAAATTAGCCTCTACAAGAGTGTCCTTAATGACCACAACCCTTAGGGTTGTAGGCTCAAAGAGCTTAACTTCCCCAAAAATGTAGGCATTAAGCCCTCTAACAAAATGGTCTATCATAAGGGCTGAATCCTATCCATAACCCACATACAGTTTGAGCTTGAAAAATCAACGCTCATTCTCTTTGACTATCAGGGTCAACTATCTTAGGTTGTGAAGCTTGTTCGCTCTCTGCTTCCTCCACTAATCTAAAAGGAATCTCTCTTAGAAGTTCTCAAGGAACAACTCCCAAGTCACTCTATCCATCTGGACCCCTAACTTCTTCTCTTAAATTTTCCACCACACAACTACAAAATGGGAGAGTTGCATCACCGCATACCTAGATTTAGTATTACTACCAAGTGGATGCATGGAAAAACTCCTCTCCAAGGAAATAATCCATGTCATTGCCTCAAATCATGATCCTTTCCTAGGAAAGAGAGTAGGTCATCCTCTCATAAGACCCATCATGTGGTTCGCCACCACAACATTAGGACCAAATATGATGGTCCTCCTTGGAGGACTCCTAGACCTCTCCCTCACCCTCTCCTCTCTCTAAGAGTGGTGAGAAGCATCCTGCTCTGCTCCAACGTACTTCATACCAAGATAATTCAATATCACCTACAATAACTATCTAGTACCAGGCTCCTTAGACTCATCCTGATGTTCCTCTCTCTGCTCATCTTTGTACTATTGTTGACTACTATCTTGTCTAACACTTGTGTAAGGGCTTTGTTTCCCACTCCTCCCATGAAAACCAGATTGGCCTCTACCATGACCTCTAGCAGCCCTAGTCTCTGGCATAATTCCTGAAACAACCAGAGATCCATACAACAACTCACAACATAGCTTGAAAGAAAAACTAAAGGGTAAGTATAACCACAAAGCAATAAATCTGAAAAGCAATAATATTGTATTTCTATGTAAAGTTTCAAGTTCAAGCTATACAAAACCTAATGAGCGTACAATTCCCAGAATTCCCAGTGTAGAAACTAGGCTCTGATACCAAGTGTAACGCCATGCTAGGGAACCCAAGAGAGATTGACCTAGCACATGATACTAAGTTTGATGAACAATTTTTTTCTTCTAAAATTTACACAAGAAGATATACATTAATGTGGAACCAATTACCATTTACTCACATAAACACATACAAACATAGATTACAAGACTCAAGGGTTCCATGACATAGAATTATGTAAAAGTAAAACTCAACTAAATAACCATAAGAAAATATTCCATATAAATAGATGTAACAAATTAACTTACAAACAATAATTACAATCCTCATGGATAGACATGAAACCTACATAAACTCACATCAACTGCACATGTCACATGGTATGTAGTAATCACTCTAACAATATAATATAATATCCAGATTAGGTATCACATGTGATACGCTAATACAAGATTACAATATAATGAATGATAAGTACATAACCACCAATGAAGAATAATAAAGAGCTCAATCACATAATTATCATCAAGCACTGGAAGAAGGACGTTGAATCTGAAATGGTAAAGAATCACTACCACCCATCCATGTGGAACTATAAAAGTCCACCCCACCGTGCTGAGGAGATAACAATAGACCCCACTGGGATATCTAAACCCAAAGAAGGAGGTAACCACTAAGCAAGGAGATCCTGATAGCTCTCTAACTCCAAGTGTACTACACATACTGAAAGGTAAGACTCACTAATCAAGAGGCAACCGACACACATAGGAAATCTAGACTATTTATAGGAAGGTGTCATCATGTATATCTAACCCTTAAGTTTTGTCCTAGAAATCTCAATGGATCCTGACACTCAAGTGACCATACACGGTATGAATGACCTCTCAAACAAACAAAGTTACTAACTATGCCAGACACACACCCCTCAAGGCAAAAAGCATTATCTCATCCTCCATCTTAGCCTATAATAGCGCTCAAGCATGGGTGAGGAAACATATCTTATTAGTTCATTTTGAGACCTATGAGTTACACATTAAGTTTTCATTTATTAAGATTACTTACAATAAGTGATCCTACCAGCCACTTGCGAGCCCTGACACTTACTGAAATCCATCCCCTGTGACACAACTAGGTAACCTACCCTAGCCTCATAGATCCTATATAGATCTAGCATAAGTTCAAATAGAGACATACCAATCTAGTTCCCCACACAATAACATGAACAATCACAAAGATATACACTCTCAAATAGTACATAATCAATATGTCTCATATGGTTAGTTTAGGGTAATAAATCTACACACACACACACACACACACACACACCACATCATAAGATGGAAATCAGATTCACCCCCCAGCCTCTATATCCTTCCTAGGGCACTCTAATTCCCAGATACCCATTGCATAGAAAACAATCACTTAAGGAAAGAACATCATTTACACCATGGAGAAATGAAAGTAAACCAATATGGATTCAATCTAATAATGATTTGAAAAATATTCCATTATAAAGCAATAATAATTAAAAAGACTATGGTTCAATGGTTAATCAAACTAACCAAATTAATTGATACTTCTTTTCCTCCCTAATAGTTTAAAGTTGATAACAATTTTCCTTACAAGGTAAGCATAGTAATTTTATCAATTAAAAATAACCAAGGAGTGAAAAACAATAATAAAACCTAATATAAAGGTACATATAAATATATGTATAAATTAAAGGTTATGGATAAGATTAATTATTTAAATATACAATAAAATTAAACCTAATTTAAATAGGTTATTAACCAAGTTATTTAATTAACATATAAACTAACTTAATTAAAAATTATTAATAATTTAATTAAGATGCATATTAACTAAATTAAAATTAACCTAAAAAAAAAAATTTAATTACATAAAATAAAACCTAATTTAAAAAGTTTTAAATTTAAAAAAAAAAAAAATCTTTGTGGGAGGCGGCCCCACACAGCCCCCTTACCTCACGGCAGTGGCTGCCATGGCAGTCTGGCTGTCGTACACAGACTGGGTCTACCCCAACAGTCTGTGATTGCTGATGCAATCTATGACTGCCACTGGAAGTTCGTGACTGTCGTAACAGTCTGGCTGCCATGCGGTGGCCTTAGCTTGTCGTGCATGGGGTTGGTGGGGTAGAACCCACTGCCCCCCAAATAATTTTATTATTATTTTTTTAATTTGTGTTTTATAATAAACTTTTTTTTTGGATTTCATTTTTTTTTACATGTAAATTATTTTTAATAAATTTTTGTTTCGAAAAACGTAAAAGGTCATTTACTTTTTTTTTTTCTTTCTCATTCTTTTTTGCTAATTTTTTTTTATTTAATTAATTTTTCCAATAGAGGATTTCCTAATAACAAATTTTTTTTCTTTGAACACTATAGTCACACTATAGTCTAGTTTGATTTTTCAAATATAGAGGTCTTCCTAAGCATATTTTTCAAAGAAATTTTGACAGCATAACCCTACTATGCTAAATACTAATTTTCCTATAAAAATTAGATCTAAGGGTTTTCTATATACCCAATTTAACAAAAACACCAAATAACTCACAATTCATGGAAATAAACTTATCTAGCACAAAGAAACTTGTTTTTCAACAAAATTGAAATTAACAAAGGGTTTCAAACCCTACCTTAATTTTCACCACAGATCTGAACACGAAGCCCTTAGGAGAAGAAGAATCCTAAATTCCTCCAAGTATGCAACTCACAGCACATCCATAACAATGAGAGATTGACAGAAAATATTCTAAGAATTCTCCAAAGCTTCCCACACAAGAATGTCACAAAAATACCAAGAACACAAAAATATCCAACTCACAAGAAGCTCCTACAAAATCCTTTCACCTTCTCCAAAAAATTGTTATCCCCAAATGAAAAGTAAACTCCCCTAAAGAGATTCAATTCCCACCTTTCAAGCAATCACAAAAATAAACACTCCACTCAAATCAGTTAACTCAACTTTCAAAATTGAAATAAAATCCTAATTAATAATTAAAAATATCTTTTATTTGTACAACTCAACTTTGACTCTTAAAAGCAATTTGCATTCTGAATTCAAACTCCAATTTCAATAAATAAAAAAATTAATAAAAATGGACATGCCATTATATTTTATTAATCTACTTCAGTGAGGCTCCAAGAGGAAAGAAGTGGTAAGAAAACCTCCTTTCCTTGCCAAAATACAATATGTAAAACCTATACTATGAGTAACTTATGCCCCAAAAAGTATCTTTGTCTCAAAACCATACAACCTAGAATTAGATACCTGTAGTTATAATGCCCCCGAGAGCCTAGCTCATAATATAACCAAAAAATATATCAAAAAACAAAGCCTATGTGCAGAATATTATTTACAAAACCTGATGAATCTTAGCCCCCAAATAACCCAAAAAGCCACAATTCACCCAGCCCATTAGCCCCTTGGCTTTACCAAGCCATGAAAGTGGCATGGACATAGGCAAACATTATGTGAAGACACCGAGTTTGGTGTCGAAGATTTGGAGTTCAGAGTACTCTTCAAGGTCCCTGCGATCAGGAAGGAGGAGGCATCAAGGCCATCATTGTTGGAAAATGCCAAGATGGTATCCATACTATCAAAGAGATTGTATGCTTCCCCCATAATTGATGTTGGGATGAAATCAACCAACAAATCTATGTTTTTTTTTGAAAAGCCGTCGAGTCCCTACCAGTAATTCCTATCTTAAACGAATCATATAGCTTAAAAAATTATATGTCCTTCTCTAGGTGGCTCAGTGGAAATAGACCTCCAACCCAGGCCTATGAACCCCTAAGACTATATCCCAAAACAACTCAATGTATACTCTCTATCGGCGCAGAGTCTTGTCTAACAACCTTATCAACCATCTCCATAAAAGGAGTGTAATCTTGCGTTAAGACATAGAAATTAGAGAAGAAAATAGAAAAGACTTGTGAGTGAAAAATTCTATGTGGAGAAGATGGAAGTAATATGTTCTCATCAATGACACTCTGAATAGCATCAGATACTTCTTCCAACAGCATATTGAAAACCACCTTCATGTGATGCTATAGATAATCATCTGGGATCAGGAACTCCCAATGATGAATTGGAAGACAAATCCGTATGTTTAGATATTTTTACTCCATGACCGATCCAAGACAAAACCCATAGAGGTGAATAAAAAAAAAACCTTTCAACTTGCAACTGCTAATGGCCAAAAACCAGAAATACCGTCACCCCGAGCCAGAAGAATGTAACTTACAAAGTAGATTGGTGAATATAAAGGATAGCCAAGTGTTATGTAAATGTTATTACCAACCCTAAACACATGTGAGGAGATGTAAATTTATACTTAGGAGTCTAGCATCCAAGTGATCAATTCCCAATGTACCACCTTAGCCAAATGAATTATCCTAGCACTGGCAAAAGGAATAAATATTCTGAAAAAATGTACCACCTCACACTCTGAAGTGACATCATGTACCCATATACTCGATGTGGGAAGAAAAAGAAACAAATAATTTTTGGGGAACCAAATTTGGGTTAAATCCATTATCTATGCCATATGATGCCAGCCTCCTTGGGATACCAAAAGATGCCCTTGATCACCTTAGATGACCAAGCAAACATGAGAATGCCTCATACAATAATAGCATGTTAACCCTCTGTATAAGGGGTCATTTCACTCTTTACCCAATTGATTCCATTCTCTAGGATTAGGGAACTAACTAGGGGTTTTTACTCCCACAAAGTTGAGCCACCATCCAATTTGATACCCTTGTTGGCTAACTGGTTTGCTAGCCCATTTGCCTCCCTGTAGCAGTACAAGATTTTATATCCTACAAATTTTGAGAGCAGCTTCCTAGCATCGTTAAGGATGTATTGAATCTCCCAACTAGGTGAGGTTTGGAGCGAGAGAGAAGAATTAATGATCTCAGATTCCCCCTTAATGTGTATATACCTAATTCCCTATGATACAATGAGAGATGATCCCAAAAAAAGAGCCCTAGATTTCACAATGTTATTCGATCCATCTGGAATCTTAGCACTAGCTGCTCTAAGTACTATCATGTTTGATTCCCTTGGGACATAAGCAGCCCCCAAGGCCCTTGGATTACCCTTAGAAGTCCCGTCAAAGTTGAGTTTAGTAAAACCTTTATCTGGAGGTTCCTACTTGACATCCTTCCTATGCTCACACTTTGATTGCTTCCCAATAAGAACACCTTTGAATGGGATAACAATGGAAGACCAAGAGTTTAGAATTTGTGAATCTAATTTCAATAATTACAATACACAAGTAATTAATTAAATATTATATTAAATAGATTAAATATTTAAAGCACAAGTTTATCCATGCAAATTAAATATTTAATTAAATCCAAATATTTAATATTTGAACTTTAATTAATTCTCTCAATTAAACATAGGTATTTAATTAATTCTAATTAATTAAATACCTTATATTTAATATTTAATTATAACATTAATCAATTCAATAAATAACATAGTAAATCACACAAATAGAAATACACATTACTAAGATCAACCAAAATAAACTCAAACACACACAAGGTTGGGATCCGCAAATTTATGTCAACTAGATGAATTTGGGTAAGGCAGTCAAATTGATACTCATCCTATCTTAGGACAATTAGGCTTAGGGTAGGGTTTCAAGTCTGACTGTTAACTCCCCTCTTTACCATTGAGATGAATATATGGGCATGCTCACTCTTGCCTATTCAGGGAAGAAGCTTCCCTATACCTGTGAACCTGACACCACATGAACAAGCATGTACAACCAATATAAATATAGCAAACAATGGCAGGGATTAGTCAAATGTGTGAATCTCACAATGTAAGTATCTACGTCTCCATCCTCTACCACATCAAACACACCAACAAGTACATCAACACATATGCTAACCATAGTCATGCAAGTATGGGGTAAGTACATCATAGTTCTAATATCAACATATAATATCACATCATGATAATATTATCATCTACCTATGTAACACCTAATAAACATATAAAAACCATGATCCAAAATAACCATCCACTAAAATAATAAATGCTTACATGAAATATAGCCTAATAGAATCTAGCTAATCAACTAAAATAATAGCCTAGAATATTTCGGAATCAAAGACTAAAAGCAAACTATGGGTGGGTATCAGAAATCTATAACTATAAAAAATCTCAAAATATATATTTAATTATATTTATAGCACATTTTTATATAATAAAATCCTAATAAATATTAACAACTATTGTCATTAATAGTAAAGAAAACAAAATAAAATTCTTAAATTACGTAGCTTTAGATAGGTTTATATGTAAATTCTACATGAAGAAAAGCATACAATTAGACTAACATATTAGAGAATGTGCTATGTTCCAAAGACCAATCATTCCTTGCTCACCTTACCTCCTACCTAATAACTTTAAAGAAATAATAATGATTAGAAGTCCATTAATAAATTTGACATGTACTAATAGCCATCCACTTATATTCTTGATAGTTATTAGATCTATAGAGTTTGATGGAGTTGTGCAACTTCACTACTACATAGAGTGATGACATGTAACTAATTTCACATTTGAAGATGCTAAGTTTATCACTGAAATGCAGAAAGATAATGCAAGACATTATATCAGTTAATGGATTGTATTTTCATTGATGTCAACATGATATAATCTAATCGGTTATAATCAAAGTGTCAAAGACTTCAGAGAATCAAAGAGATAAAGATTATGCTTTCATCAATGCATAAAAGACAAGCACTCACTATGTGACTTCAGACACCGACGGCTAGTGGAACCCGAAGGACAGAGATCATAGAAAGTTAAATCACAGTGATACCCAAGCAAGAAACCTGACGAGAATTACCCACGAGTAGAATCACAAGCATACCCGATGGCCAGAATCAAAGTGTAGCCTGATGGAAATACAACCCTGATGGAGAAGCCCAAGGAGAACTGGAGTGTTGAAAGAAGTTATCAAAGAGTTAAAAAACCAAAGTTAACTACAGTTCAGAAATGAAAAAATATCTAGATGGCAGAGATAAATATAGACTTAACTAGTAGTTGTCATTGTTTTCATCGACAAGATAAAGCCAGAGATAAGTAAAGGATTTAAAGTTGTTTTGTCCAGTTGGAAATAAGATTTTTGTGAGATAAAATAGGAGTTTTGAATTAAATCAGATTGGCTAAGATTGTAGATCATGCCAAGATCAAGAAAATCAAGAACCTAGAAATGGTGATATCATGTCTATAAAGAGACAATTAAATTCATTATGAATTAAGGGGAGTGAATGAAAAAGAGGATGCTGGAGAGAAACTGATGAAGAACAACTTCATACAGTTCTGATCAATCAAGCTGAGGAAAAAGCTAAATATTTCTGCAAACACCGATCAACAAAGCATAGCATCACCAAACAGAACAAAAGTGGAGCAAAGGTATTGAAAAGATATATTGATCAAATTGGTTTAATGAGCTTACAATAGACCTGAAAATCTACAAGTATAAGTTGTATATGTGAATAGATCACACTTTTTTCAATTTAAACATTGACTCATAAAGTCTCTTAACTGAGAAGGATTTAAATATCCTTTCTATATTGAGATACATCCCAAGGAGTATCAAAAAGTTTGATCATGAAGATAGCATGAGATGCCAGATGCCATTTGACAAACTAGAAGAGTTTGGACAAGGAAGGTAGCATATAAATACATGATATGAAGTGAAAAACTAAACTTTTAAATCCTCTAACAAGGTCACTCCTAACAGTGTGTTTGTAATCTTTAAAAGGGTTGGCTCTTCACCGAGCTCACTTCAGAAGAGTGAAAATTTTGGGTTGCCGGTCCCAAGTGGTTTTTTCCTTAACAGGGTTTCCACGATAAAAATCCATGTGTCAATGTGTTTATGAGTCATAACTTTAGTGTTTTACATCACACATATCTAATTTGTATTGATTGGTATACTCTAAGTAATTTACTATTTTTGGTAAATTGAAAGACTGCTATTCGGTAAACATAAAGAATAAGGTTTAACAAAGCACTCTAAGCAGTAGTAATTTGATAAGTATATTTGAAGGCATTCATCTTATAGGACTGAAGATAACTATCTAGGCTTAATATTGTGGTACTAATTTTTTGGTTGATTAATTGGAATATTGTTTAGGCCACTGATTCACCCCCCCCCCCGCCCTCAGTTATTACTAACAATTTGTATTAGAGCTTGTGTGCTTAGAAAGGGAGTTTAACGGCTGAAGAAAAATATCACAAGATGAATAGACGAGATGTGCCTAGGTTGAANATTCCCCCCCCCCCCCGCCCTCAGTTATTACTAACAATTTGTATTAGAGCTTGTGTGCTTAGAAAGGGAGTTTAACGGCTGAAGAAAAATATCACAAGATGAATAGACGAGATGTGCCTAGGTTGAATAAAGACAACTTTACATCATGACAAAGTAGAATAAGACTCCACCTTTTAGGTATTGGTAATGATGTTACTCAACACCTTGATACTGAATATGTGTTGCGTACAATACCTCACACTCTTGAGAAATTAAGAGAAAAGCATGAGCATAATTGCATGATGGTAGAACTTGTCTCATCACTCTCCGATGTTGAGTTTGAAGATGTCAAAACTCACACCTCTACAAAGAAAATGTGGGATAAGTTGAAGCTGGTACATGGAGGAGATGCTAATGTACTAAGAGCTAAGGAAGAAAGCCTAAGAGGGGGGTTTGATGACCTAAGGATGAAAGAAGGAGAAAATATCATTCACTATAGCTGAAAAATCAAAGAGGTAGTCAATTCTATTAGAGGAGTTGGAGGTGTACTTGAAGAGGAGATAGTGGTAAGTAAAATATTAAGAACCTTTCTGCCTATATATGCTATTAGAGTTTCTTCTATTCAAGAAATTAGAGCATTTGCAAACAATACAGTTACTCTAGATAGTTTGAATGGTAGACTGATTTAATTTGAGATGAATAACTTTGATAATAGTGTCTTACCATCTATAGAATTTGCATTCAAATCTTCTTTGAAAATAAGTAATTCAAGTCATAGACATGCTATTAGAAATGATAGTAAAAGTGATAATGAGGATCAAAGAATTGATGAGATTGTAGCACTAATGGAAAGAAGATTTCAGAGAGGCAAAGGTAAATTACCACTTGTATGTTTCAATTGTAAATAGGTTGGACACTTTGCTACAAGATTTCCAAACATACGAAAAGATGACAGAGGTAATGACAGATCATATGAGAATAATTTTGATAGAGGTGATAACAGAGTTTACTGAAGCAACCAACAATCTAAAAAAAGAGATACCCAAGACTACAAGGACAAAGGGAAGAAATCTTGTTACCTAGCTAAGAACAGAGCTGATGACACTGACAAAAAATCAAAGGAAGACATTGAGATGGTATTTGTAGCCATGAAGGATGATTCAGATGAAGAAGAAGAAAGGTATGTAGAAACTGCACTCATATCTAAGGTTAGTAACAATGATGTCTAGATCATAGATAGTAGTTGCACTCACCATATGACCAGTGATAAACAAAATTTTGAGACTTTTGATTACTATAATTGTGGTTCACCGAGACCAGATGACAAGAATGTCATAAGTACGAAATGGATATTCAGAAATAAGTTGAATGAGAATGGAGAGGTCACAAGAAACAAAGCAAGATTAGTATGCAATGGGTATGCACAAGAAGAAGGTATTGATTATGGAGAAACCTTTGCACCTGTTGCTAGACTAGAAGGAGTTAGAATCTTACTTGCTTATGCTGCATTCAAAGGATTCAAGGTATGCCAAATGGATGTCAAATCTGCATTCCTAAATGGTATACTAGAAGAAGAGGTATACATTGAACAACCAAAAGGGTTTGTTTATCCACACAAGATAAATATGGTATGTTGAATACATAAAGCCTTGAATGGATTGAAACAAGCATCTAAAGCATGGTATGAAAGACTTTACTCCTATCTCATTGGCATTAAATTTGTAAGAACAAGTAAAAATAGCAATATGTACTTAAAAGAAGATACCGATGGTAATATTCTGATTGCTGAATTTTTTGTTGATGATATCATTTTTGGGGGAAATGAAATATTATGCAAATCCTTTGCTAATGAAATGAGAAAAGAATTTGAAATTTCTATGCTTGCGGAGATCAAATTCTTTCTTGGTCTACAGATTCTTCAACAAGATGTAAGCATATATATCACTCAGTCTAAATACATCAAGGAAGTATTGAATATATTCAAGATGGAAGATTGCAAACCAGTTGGAACACCTATGGATACCGGATGTAAGATGACAAAAGAAGACAAATCAAATGAGGTAAATCAAACCTTGTATAGATAAATGATTGGAAAAATAATGTATGTTGTTCATACCAGACTAGATATAGTACATGTAGTTGGAATAGTTGCAAGATTCTATGCTAATCCCAAAGAATCACATATGACTATTGTCAAGATAATTATGAGAAATATGAAGAACACCAGGGACTATGGCTTATGGTATAAAAGAGAAGGAAAATTTGAGCTACAAGTCTATATAGATGCGGATTGGGCTGGAAACATTGATGACCGAAAGAACACAACTGGAGGAGCATTCATCATGGGTGACAAACTTGTCACATGGATCAGCAAGAAGCAAGGATGCATCTCCCAGTCTACTGCAGAAGTAGAGTATGTGGTTGTTGCTTAAAATTGCTCCAATATTGCATAGATCAAATAGTTGCTAGAAGGTATGAATATGAATATTCTTGAACCAGTAATTATCTACTATAATAATACGAGTGCAATTAACATTTCTAAGAATCTATTCATGCATGCTAAGACTAAGCATATTTCTATCAAGTATCACTATCTAAGAGAACAAGTGCAAGTAAAGGAGGTGATACTGGAATATTTTCAATCAAAGGAAAAATTAGCTGATATATTCACCAAGCCATTACCAAAAGATACATTTGAGTACCTGAGACAAAGACTAGGGGTACAACTCTTGTCTATCGGTCAGTAAGATGACTAGGAGGCTGCATCAGCCTACACACAATCAGAAGATCATTCATGTTGATGTAAACACCTAAATAAACAACAACAAATATATGTGTACTCAATAAGGTACAAATCTACACCGAATACCAGAGACATTGTATTGTTGATGGATAGGGAAATTAAAGGAATATATTATATAAAGGTATGGAAGATGATATAGAAGAAACTTGTTTGGCATTGTTGTCAAAGGGAGAGATTAATTATCTTATTATCACAAAATCTTATATCATTATCTATGAAGAGAAGCTCCTAGAAATCAAAAGTTAGAGTTAATCAATATTCAAAGGGAGAGAGATTGATTACATATCAAATATTCATCTAAGGGAGAGAAGTAACAAAAGGAGAGAGCTCATACAAAGGGAGAGATTGTTGTCAAAGGAAAAAGAGATTATCAAGAAGAGGATCACTCAAGGCAGAGCACATATCATAATAGAGACATTAGATGCTACATCTATCTAATGAAGGGAATGAAGATTGAAGAAATGCCACTTTGCAAGAAACAAATCTAAGCTATTTGAGCTTACCGAGAACCAGATTTTTGTAATAGTTATGATAAGAAAGATTGATGAAACTATTATATTTCATATTATATTAGTAATAATATAGTCTGATAATGTAGCGTGTTGCCATAAATGCCAAAGGGAGATATTGATGACATGTAATTGATTGAATGTTTGAAGATGTTAAGTTGATCACCGAAATGTAGAAAGATAATGCAAGACATTAAATCAGTTAATGGATTGTATTGTCATTGATATCAACTTGATATAATATAATCAGTTACAATCAAAGTTTCAAAGACTTAATAGAATTAGAGAGATAAATATTATGCTTTCAACAATGCATAAAAGACAAGCATTCACTATGTGACTTCAAACACCAACAGCTAGTTGAACCCAACAGACAGAGATCACTAAAAGTTAAGTCACAGTGATTCCTGAGAAAGAAACTCGATGAGCATTACCGACAAGCAGAATCACAAGCATACCCAATGGCTAGAATCACAGTGTATCCCGATGGAAATACAACCCTGACAGAGAAGCCTGAGGAGAACTGGAGTGTTGACCAAAGCTATCAAAGAGTTAAAACACCAAAATTAACTGGAGTTCAAAAATGACAAAATATCTAGCTGGTAGAGCTAAATATAGACTTCACTGGTAGTTGTCATTGCTTTCATCGACTAGATAAAGCCAGAGATAATTAAAGGATTTAAGGCTATTTTTTCCAGTTGGAAAGAAGATCTCTACAAGATAAAACATGAGTTTTTATTTAAATTAGATTGGGTAAGATTGTGGATAATGCAAAGATCAAGAAAATCAAGAACCTAGAAATGGTGATATCATGTCTATAAAGAGACAACTTAATTCATTACAAATTAAGGGTAGTGAATGAAAAAGAGGATGCTAGAGAGAAACTGATGAAGAAAAAGTTCTTCATACAGTCTTGATCAATCAAGCTAAGGAAAGAGCTAAATATTTCTATGGACACCGAGCAACATAGCATAGCATCACCGAGCAGAACAAAATTGGAGCAAGGGTATTGAAAATATATATTGATCAGATTGGTTTAGGGTATATGTGAATAGATCATACTATTTCATTTTAACAATTGATTCAGAAAGTCTCTTAACCAAGCATGATTTAAAGATCCTTTCTATATTGAGATACATCCTAAGGAGTATCAAAAATTTTGATCATGAAGATAGCATGAGATTATAGATACCATTTGAAAAACCCAAAGAGTTTGGACAAGGAAGGTAGCATAGAAATGCCCGATATCAAGTTACAAACTAATATTTTAAATCCTCTAATAAGGTCACACCTAACAGTGTATTTGTAACCTTTAACAAGGTTGGCTCTTCACCGAGCTCCCTTCAGAAGAGTGAAAATTTTGGGGTACCAGTCCCAAGTGATTTTTCCCTTGATAGGGTTTCCATGATAAAAATCCATGTGTCAATGTGTTTATGAGTCATTACTTTAGTGTTTTTCATTACACATAGCTAATTTTGATTGATTGGTGTATACTAATTAATTTATTGTTTTTCGGTAAATTGAAAGAGTGCTATTCGATAAACATAAAAAATAAGGTTTAAAAAAGCACTCTGAGCATAAGTAATTTGATAAGTATATTTGAAGGCATTCATCTTATAGGACTGAAGGTAACTAGAGGCTTAATATTGTGGTACTAAGTTTTTGTGTTGATTAATTGGGATATTTTTTAGGCCACTGATTCACCTCCCCCCCCCCTCTCAGTTATTACTAACATAGAGTGCATGACTATTGGGGAATTTGTGCATACGTATTTATCAAACACACAATTAGAAGAAAATGTATTGGTTTTTAGAGAAATATGTATTCGATTACTTGTGTATTTTTTTTACATCATTATAGTGCATGATTTTTGGAGCATCTTTAAGTAGGTTTCAAGAAACACTTCTAGATGAAAACTTTTTGATCTTTGTATACATAGTAAATTCCACAACATTTTTCTAAACTACCCAAAAGGGAAAACAATAATCGTTAGTAAAAATATTTTAAAAAAATGTAAAATTCCAATCTACTATTTATAAATTAATTAGAATTATAATGACTACTAGTAGCTCCCATCATTCACACCAAAAACAATCCAAATTCATACCTTGGTGAGATGAAACCACCTTAGTCAATGTAGCTGCTACAATTTAGTCATTTTAGTGGTTTAAATCCATTAGTGTAAACCCCTTGATCTTCTAGTCGAGAGTATCACTGAAGAAACTGCTTATTATATAAATACACATACACATCTCAGAAGCACAACCACGGGCATATCTTCCCAACCTCCAACTTCTTATCACAAACTAGAGAGAAGGATGGAAAAAAGATAAATTTGGGGAAAAATTTGGAGTGATGGAGGATAAACCTAAGAAGGAAGTTGAAGAGATGGATGATAAACCTAAGAAAGAAGATGATTCAAACAAAAAGAATGTAGAAAAATAATTTGGTGAGATGGAGAACAAACCTGAGAAGCAAGATGATTCTATGAAAAAAGTTGGTGAGAAAAAAGCTGGAGAGATGGAGGATAAACCCAAGAAGGAATTTGAAGGGATGGAAGATAAATCTGAGAAGAGAGTTGAATGGATGGAAGATAAATCTGAGAAGGAAGTTGGAAAGATGTCAGATAACCCTAATAACTTACCTTGAAATAGTGTCCACATAGAAACAATGTATAGGTACTGTACAGTTGATTTAGAATGAGTGAAGATGGTGATATGTACATGGATATGTTGTGATCATATTTATAAGGTTGCATGGCTTAATATATCAGATTGAGTGAGTTACATATGGTTTAGTGAAGACTGGGTACTAGACTATGACAATGATCTTTGATAGAGTTAGTCTCTGTGTTTTAAGGATAAATTGCGTGCAATATGGATTCATGATATGAGAGCTTGGGGAATGTCAAGAGACATGTTGACGAATGTTCCTTATGATTCTTGGGTTGCAGGACTCTTCATGATATCAGTTGTGGCATATGTATTGGAGAAGACCTATTTGGGGCCGACTTCAGAGATGTATTATTTATTGTTGAGTGCGAGCATGAATTATTGATCTTGGATTTTATTCAATGAATTGTAATTGATGTTTACTTGTTATAGGTACCATGTGTATCTTAGCAAGGGGTTAAGTAATTATTTGTGCATTGGGGAAGTCTTAATTGGCCGACCTATTTTCTTATTGTAAATCTATATAAAAGAAAGATTGTTTTCTTTTATGAAAGTGAGGAGAACAGCGAAGTGTGGAAGCTATGAGCTTGTTTATGCAAAGTCGGCTGGATGTAGAGAAGAGGATGTGATTTAGAGACTTCATTGGAATGGATCAAGAAAAGACAGTTTCTATCAGACAGTTCACTAGATTGTATATTTCTGATATACACTTGCATTTCAGACAGTAAAACCTTAGGGTGGATTTAATCTTCTTTAGAAAGTGAGCCTACTGTTACTCCTAACTCCTAATAGGGTTTTCCCTTTAACATGGAATATGTACTATAATGCATTAATAAGATCCTAATAGGGATAAATATTTTACCTGGGATACTATACTCTCAGTTCATCATTTGTGGGTGCTAATTACCCTTGGGTTTTTACCTTTAATAGGGTTTCCTTGACATCAAAGGATTGTGTTATGGTGTGGTATTTACTTGTTGTATCATTTGATTAAAGTTTTGGTTTATAATATTTAATGTTTAATAATTTTTCTCACAAATGATTCACCCCCCCTCTTAGTTTTGTTAGTGGAGTGTTATTCCTAACAAGGATCTCATATCCATACATAGCATGCTTTACAACTAAAAGAGAATCTTCCTTTTATACAATTTACAAACATTATTTAACGGGGTCAGCCATTATAGGACTTCTCCTATAATCAAATAAATACTTAATCCCAAGAGAGGATGTGCACAGAATCCTTATCCACATTACATCAATTACAAATTACAAGTCATTTGGCCACAAAATCACAATTATCCAAGAATACATTACTATTCTTGGGTCGGCTTCCAACTAAATATTTGTTGGCAGTTACATCATGGATGATGTCGACAAACACCAAAACACTCTATGATCAAATAGTCGCCTCTCCAGTGTGTCTACTAAATTTATCAAGATTTCATATTGAAATACATCATCGCACTCATGTTATGCTCTAAACAGTGAGACCAACTCTATGAGTTTCTCAGTCACTGGTCCTGTAGCTAGTCTTCGCCAATTCCTCCATAACCTAAACAAATGACCATATAGATGTCTGCAATTATAACCTGACGTAGTAAACATATCTTGAAACATACCTATCAGCTCACTAGAGCTAATTCTTCATACATTGTCTGTACCACTCTTTGAAACCTGTCATTATCCTCTTTCTTCAGTTGTTGGCTCTTCATAACTAAACATATGTTGACATCAATGACAAAATGAGTGAATGGAAATACAACACTGCAACAATTCCAACATCAACAACTTTTTTTTTATGAATTATAAATTCCCTCTACTTATAAAGGTTTTCAGGTTCCTACTATTTAGAAAGGTGCAAGCTGGAAGTATATTTTTATATAAATTCCACAAGAAGATTAAATGATTATTCTAAATATTTTTATATTCTACATTCTTAGTTTTCAATATATTTAATCTTAAAAGAAATAAAAAACTAAAATGATAGATCATAATAAACAACAATATAATATAGGATATAATCTTATCAATTTCATATTTATTGTGACATTTTTTTAATCTATTTTTATGTAAATACCAAGTTTGAATTGAACATTACTGATATTAATCAAATATTTATAACACTTGTAGATGACCAATTAAGGATTTTCATCAATCTAATAAACAATATGACACCGCACTACCAAAAACCAAAATTATACTTTGAACTCTATAATTAAATATAAAGACATTTTTTTTTTTCAAAAAATACAATCTAAATATCTTAAAAATAATGTTTAATGGCAATTAATAAGAGAAGATAAAAATAATATGTAAGTTAATAATATTTAATATATATTTCATATGAAAATTAGTATGTAATTACATTAGCGCTTTAGGATATATGCATATTGAGTACTTTAATCTATAACTATAAAAAACCTCAAAATATATATTTAACTATATTTCTAACATATTTTTATATTAACTAGATCCTAACAAATATTAACAGCTATTGTCATTGTTAGTAAAGAAAACAAAATAAAATTCTTAAATTAGGTAGCTTTAGATAGCTTTGTATGTAGATTCTACATGAAGAACATCATACAATTAGAGTTTAACGTATTAGAGAATGGGCTATGTTCCAAAGGCCATTCATTTGTTTCTCACCTTAGCTCCTAATTAATAACTTTAAAGAAATTATAATAATGATTAGAATTCCATTAATAAATTTGACATGTGCTAATAGCCACCCACTTGTATTCTTGATAGTTAATATTTATAGCGTTTGATGGAGTAGTTGTGCAACTTCACTACTACATAGAGTGCATGACTATTGGGGCATTTGTACATACGTATTTTTCAAAAACACTATTATAAGAAATGTATTGGTTTTTAGAGGAATATGTATTAGATTAGTTGTGTATTTTTTTAAGGTCGTTGTAGTGCATGATTATTGGGACAACTTTAAGTAGGCTTCAGCACCACTTTTTGGTCTCTGTATATATAGTAAATTCCACAACATTCATCTAAACTGCCCAAAAGACAAAACAACAATTAGTAGTTAAAATATTTTTAAAAATTTGTAAAATTTCAATCTACTATTTATAAAATCAATTAAAATTAAAATGACTACTAGTAGCTCCCATCATTCACACCCAAAACAATCCAAATTCATACCTCGGTGAGCTGAAACCACCTTAGTTAATGTAGCCACTAGCATTTAGTCATTTTAGTGGTTTAAATCCATGAGTGTAAACCCCTTGATCTTCCAATTGAGAGTACCACTAAAGAGACTACTCATTAAATAAATACACATACACATCTCAGAAGCACAACCACAGGCATATCTTCCCAACCTCCAACTTCTTATCACAAACTAGAGAGACAGATGGAAAAAATTAATTGTGTTAAAAAACCTGGAGAGATGGAGGATAAACGTAAGAAGGAAGTTGAAGAGATGGAGGATAAACATGTGAAAGAAGATGATTATAACAAAAGAATTGTAGAGAAATAAGTTGGCGAGAAAGAAGTTGGTGAGATGGAGAACAAACCTGAGAAGGAAGATGATTCTGAGAAAAAATCTGGTGAGAATGAAGTTGGAGATATGAAGGATAAACCCGAGAAGGAAGTTGAAGGGATGGAAGATAAACCTGAGAAGAGAGCTAAAGCGGTGGAAGATAAATCTGAGAAGGAAGTTGGAAAGATGCCATATAACCCTAATATCTTACCTCGAAAGAGGGTCCACGTAGAAATCAATTTTGAGGAAATGATAGACGTAGATTCACATTCAAAGATGCTCAAACAATCTGAACTTTACCAGAATGATTCAGAGTTGTGTGAGTGTAAGGAAGGTGAAGGCGGGTGTGTCCAAGAGAATGGTTATAAAGCTACTTCATCTTCCGATAATGGGTGTAGGTTGGAGGGAGCGTTAAAAGACTTAGAAAAACAAGCTGCAGAAACCCAAGTGCCATGGTTGCCCATAAATTTAAGTGATAGCTTGAAGGAGGTCATCGTCTTATATTTTAAGGAGAAGGGTAAGAAGTTATGAAAAGAATTCAAAAAACATGTAGTGAGTATTCTGCGGGAATTTATGGGGCCCGACTCTCTCAAAGCTTTCATGTATAGAGTAGCTAGAGATTATTTTAAAGAGAACCCAAGCATAGGAAAAGTGTAATTAATGCTTCAATTCAACATTTGTATTGAAATGCTCCAGATTAACAGAGTTTAATTCAGTCTTATGATCTTGGTCTTAATTGGAAAGGCTTGTGTGCTAAAATGTTGACACACTTTTATGAATCATTCCATCCAAGGTTGCTCAAGAATGAGGCCTCAAATATCGATCCATAGCTCTATAGTCATGGAGTGCAAAGGTGTGAAATGGAGGCCCTCAGATTGACCTAGTTAGTGCCCATGCAAGTACACCATGAAACGAGAGATTCAAATGCATGAAAATGAGATCTACTCTATATGATTGCAATGCATAAAAAGAAATTAATCTAAATGATAACAATGCATGGCTAAATCTATGAAAGGAGATACAAATGAAAGATTAATCTATGAAAATAAACAAGAATCTAATCTACATGATGAGCCATGGATGCAAGAAGAAGAATACAAGAAGAGAGAAGTTGCAATATCCAAGCTTAAGTGCTCAAATCCTCCTCCAAAATTGCTCTCCAAACCTGCAATATAACAATACTATAATTGTGGATGATCGATGATTGATTGATGATTATTGATGTTTGATGATTGATTTATTGATTATCAAATGAGGAGAGGTTTCCTTATAAAGAAAAGTGAACGGTTGAGATTAAGAGGCAAAAAGAATTGATCAATGGTTGAGATTAAGAGGCAAAAACCCACCACATAGGAAGATGTGAAGAAAAATGGATTTTTATTTAATTTTCATTTAATTTATTGCCTTTTTCAATAAATAAAGTGCTTTAAGTGTGGATTTTTATTTATTTAATTAAAATAGGGGTTTTATTTCAATTAAATAAATTGGAAGAATTTTATTTAATTAAATGAGAGGAATTTAATTTAATTAAATAAGAGGAATTTTATTTAATTAAAAGGGAGAAATTTTATTTAATTAAATAAGATAAATTTAATTCAATTAAAAGGGAGATTAAATCTTTTAATTAAATAAGATAAATTTTATTTAATTAAAAATAAAATCAAACCTTTTAATTAGATAAAAATGATCAAACCTTAGGAAATATTGAAATAATTGAATAATTGAATTAATTATAATTTGATCAAGGAAATTGATTTGAATTGAAAATGTTCCAAAATATTGATTCGGGAAATTGATAAATTGATAAAATGATAAATGGGGCCCACAGTCTAGGCGACCATTTTAGGGTGCATACATTTGCCCCTCTTTGACTAATGTGTGATCATTCTGGGAACACATGTAGTCAAAGAATGTAGTTG